>JAHQIV010000090.1:0-36500 GCA_030463285.1 Phytophthora europaea | reverse complement strand
GCCGCGCGGGCGCTCGAACGAAGGCGACAACGGCAGCACCCGAAGCAACGCGTCGTTCCTGCAGGCGGCGACGCCCATCGAGGAGTTCGTGGCCAAGTACCAGGTGATCAAAGTCTCCTGGAGGGGCAAGTACGAGCGCATCCTGGCGCTGGCGCCCACGCGCTTCTGCACCATCGACCCGCGGGACTTCGAGGTCACCAACACGTGGCCGCTCTCGGCGCTGCTCAGCATCAGCCTCGACGGCTCAGACAGCCAGGTACTACAGTAGTAAATATGTTCTCCTGTAGACACTACTACAGCCACGTTACTAACCTTAGAACTACTTTCGTAGGGCTTTGCGCTGGCGCTGAAGGGCCCCAAGAAGGACGAGCAGCTCAAGTTGCGCTGTCGCTTTCGCTCGCGGCTGCTGTCGGATCTGTACCGACTCAGGGAGCAGAACCAGCAGCTCAATGGGCGGCCTGGGACGGGCTTCCAGTGCTCCAAGTGGTCGAGGAAGGGGGAGGTGCTCAGCTGCTCGCTGGACGTGGGCACGGATGGCGTGACGATCGCGCAACCGGGAGTTGTCCGCTCCAAGTACTTGTACACGGAGATGGAGCACGTGACGCTGCTAGCGGACTCGAAAGACGGCTTTGCTATTGGGTACACGGGACGCAGTCGACTGTTTTTCAGTCAGCAGAGAGGACAGATCTACCAGCGCATCCAAGCGGCCGCGGAAGCGATCGGCTGTAAGATCAAGGCGAGGGCGAGCGTGACGGCGGAGAAGATCCAGGAGGAGAGGGGCTACTACGGCTTGAACAACGGCGAGTCGTATGTGCAGTTCCACGTGAAAAAGTTGACGCCAAAGTATAACGACCCCCAGGAACGGATCCTCTCGCTGCACGAAAAGGCTCTCGTGGAGCTAGATCGCGACGAGAAAGTGATTGCATGCTACAAGTATTCCGACATTTACGTGCTCGTGCGCGAGACCACAAGCACGGAGCAGTTCGAGATCCAGTTTCGCAACGACCAGGTGCGAACGTACGTGGCAAAGGACCGCGACGGAGTTTTGAGCGCCATCTACGACATTTGTGTCACCTGCGAGGAGAATCCTGAGTTGTTTATCAGTGGCGTCGTGAATCAGCGCGGCCTGCGGTTACTGCCCTTTTCTGCGGTTGAAGATGCGACCGAAACCCAGTCGTTTTTCAATGATTCGTCAATTGGAAGTTGGTATCTTCAGCGCATGGCATCACTGGGGAAGTTCGGGAACTCGTTGAAAGTTGGCGATAGAGGGTACGCATTTCAATGCAATGCTCTTTAACCTCCGCCTTGTCGCTAACGGTTTGCCTGATGCACAGTTTTGTTGAAATTGTAGCCGAGTTCAATGCGAATGTCCCTGCCAGCGGAATTTCGTACAGCACGAAGCAATCGATCATTGCAGATGCGTTGCGACCAATGTGCGCTCAGCTTTACTATGTCGCGAAGGTCAAGCCTGTACCAGAACGTGCTGCGGTGACCCTCATCCAAGCACTATTCCGCATCTCATCGTCTTATTGCGGTTTCCGCGAAATTGGACAGGCTGGTCAGATATCGGAAACGATCACAAACCTGCTGATTAACGGCGAGGAGTTTGTTGTCTTTTGGACGACGCTACTGCTGAGAAAGTTGACTGCACATGCAGCTCCAAAGTCGGCCAGTGAGTATCCAACCAGTTTTATTGCTCATCTATGATAAAAAACGTCAGTCTGACTTACGCAATCGTTTGTGTGGGTATAGCCCTGGACAAGGCTTCCCTGAGATACTGTGAAGAGGTGGAGACGCAAAACAAGAAGGTGTTCCTCGCGAACACATATCTAACGCAATCTCTTATCACGCATCTTGAAGATATTGATGTGGAACTAGGTAGCACGAACACGGGTCAGAAACCGAGAGCTGGCCCCCTTGTAATGATGGGATTGTTGCAGACACTAGAAGGCTGTCTTTGCTCTCGAGCTTCTACGACTGGTCCAGTGGAATTGATGACATTGGTGGAAGGGATTGCAAAGTTTTACAGCACCCTGCTAAAAGTGCTTTTCCAGTCGCGTTGTGCAACAACCGTCGAGGCGTGTAAGTTTTTACCAGTGCCGATGAATCCTGGTTCCCCGTGACACCACTCACCCTATCTTTGTGTTGTACCCAGGCACATTACTCCTAAAGACTACTCTCGAGGAATGTGATCCCGTCGTAGCATCTAGTATTCGCGATAAAGCTTTGACGGAGGGTATCGTGCTCCGTCACTTATACCAGGGATTGTTTGACGAGTCCTTCGACCAACGGTGCGTAAGCCGGTATTTGGTTTCTCTCTGGATGAGCCATCACGACGGCTCCAAACAACTTCTGTCGCGGATGATCCCTCCTGGTTTTTTCTTTATGCTGAAGGAACCTCCCGGCACACCGGCACAGGTTGAAGACTATGATCTCCTTGAGCGCGAAGCCATGGAAGCAGAACGACAAGAAAAATCGCTGGAGTTTAATGATGATGATCATGTGTCTTCTACGAGTGAGTCAACATTCCAAGGTGGCTCGATGGACTGGCTATCTGGCGGTGAAATGAACAGCGCTACTGGCTCGGATATCCCTCAGGAGAAGATTTCACATAAAAGCATGTCCATGGGAGATATTGGGTTGCGCAATGGACAACGAGGGGAGCTCCTAGCCGAATCGCGGCGCCTATCGGTGTCAAACTTGCCCATTCCGGAGGTTCGCTCTTCCTTCTCGGGTGAACGCTCACCGTTGACGTGGAGTGGCAACGGACGCAGCTCTTTTGAAACACCGATAGAGAACGATCAATCCAAGGCTCGAATGCTCCGCAAACTGAAAAGTTCAGTCGATGGGAGCTCGACAAGCTTGCGATCCGCGAATAACTCAGCCCATGAATCCAAGTCACGCACTTCCAGTTCACGGGATCGGGCACCTCGTCTTCGAAAAAGAGATGTCGCATTGAGCTTCTTAGGTGCCTTGGGCGGAAAGAAGTCCCCCTCTCACCATGGACACAAGTCTTCAAAGGGAAAACATTATGCAATGTCACGCTCTACGCGAGCACAGGAAAACTTCCGTCTCCTCTTTCACATGCTCAGCTTAGACCACGAGACCGTCGACATGATCTGGAACAAGCGAACTCGTGAGGAGCTTCGAGATGCTCTCTGTACGGAAATCAAGCGTTTCACTCGCTTCCAGATCAGCAGCGGGGGCATGAAAGCTCGCTGGAACTACGAAGATTTCGGGGTATCCTACCCTAGCCTTCGCGATGAGATCGTTGTTGGAGGGTGCTACACCAGAATTCTGGCGAACTTGCAAAGCAAAATGTCCTTCTTTGGTTCAGTAACGGAGGAAGACGACTTCGTAGCACTGACTCCCGAGCAAGTTTCTGTTAGAAACCCTGCAGCAGTCTTGGCTGCCATGTATGTACGGATGCTGCGTGAAAATATCCATGCTGAGTATCGAGACGATTTGGAAACGTCAATCCTTTGTATCAAGAGCATGGGGGTTGTGGCAGCTGCTCATGCAGGATACGTAAATGCCGTGAACTTCGAAGAAGTTGGACACTTATGGACACTTATGAGTGAGACTGTGCATGCATCGATGCTGGAAAACTTTCTTCACACGGCGCGGGCGCTATGCTTACACCCCGGGAATGCACGTCGTGTGTTGAGCAATGAGCATAACCTCGAGCTTGCTGTTCAGCTTCTTCAATTGGCACATGCGACTAACCGTGAGTTTGGTGATATTATCGAGCCGAAGAAGCTTTGGATTCTAGAAGCCAATGAAGGAGAGCAGCTCGGACCGTTCAGCGTGAATGAACTGAGACAGAAGCGCGATGGGGAGCACACGGATATGAGCTCGTTCTGGGTAACACGTCAAGATGATCCAGCATGTGAAACAGTTACAACGAAGGCTAAAGTGATGGAAATTCCACAACTACGTTGGGAAGTGGGGATTCTTGGAGGCTTGCACCCGCTTCAGATGGCGCACGACGCTGCCAGCGTTTTGCTCTCTGTTGCACACAGCAACTCGTTGCTGGGTGACAACAGCACGCATGGCGATGACTTTGCGTCACCTATTTTCCCTCCACCTCGTGGAAAGACAACGCTGTGGAAATATGCTCGTCAAATCTTACCTGTTTTGGTTCGCGGCAACCATCCAAAGCTTTGGGGAAAGGTTGCTATGTTACTTGACTTTTTGTACACTGACCGGCAACCAATTGGAGGACCACCCGGAGAAGACGTGACGAGCAGGGCATCTTTGTTCTCCTGGGGCCTGTTTTACTTGGCATTCCTCGGAGAAAAGTCTGATTTCAAGGCTATGGCCGGACTTCTCAAGTCGACTCACCACCTCCAGGCCGGATTTAATGGATCAAGCGCGCTAAAGGAAATTCTCCCACTAGACATGATCAACTTGCTGGAACGGTCGTCTCCGTCTGCATTTACAAAGGTGTTTTGTGACGGAGAACAGTCGCCTTTAGTGGTTTGGAGTACCGGGATGCGAGAGCACCTACACATCTTGTGTCAGGCACATTTACAAGATTTTGCCGAGGCTTTGGAAGAAGATGTGTCACGGAAGTGGTGCTTCTGTCCGATGGCACCAGTTGCCTTCAAAGAGCTATCCGAAGAAGTCTGGTGTGGCGGAGTTTATTTGGGCCAGTTCTGTGAGCACGATAACTTCGCTGTTTCGGATCCATTAGACTTCATGGAAAAGTTGACAATGGAATGGCGTGCTGAAGTGAGTCGACAAGATGCTTCGATAAATGCTGCTCAAGCACGACAAATTTTGGGCGTCACCAAGGAGGATGATGGTATTAAGAACCATGATGTCATCTTACGTGCTGGTTTCAAGGAGAAGGCAAGAGATTTGGTTCAGTCGAGTATCTCTGCGACTGAATTCACTGAAAGGTATGTACTAACTGTTAAGGTGGTGACTCAAAAGTGCTAACGATTGCTTTGGGCGATAGGCTGGACGAGTTGCGAGAGGCATACCGAGTTCTTACATGCCCACGACCAACGTTACTATCAGCTGGCCATGACCCTGAGAACTTGTTGCTCCTGCTTCATTCATTGGTCATTATGTGCAACCGCTATCCGGAACAACTAGCAGACTATGAGTTTGATGCTTATGATCTCCTACTTCCGCTGCTTGCAACCCACTGCTCAGCCGACGGCACTCCTCCGGAAGGCACAACGAATGCCCAGACTTTAGAGATTTCAGTCTGCGCAGCCGAGCTCATCTACAGCACGTGTGCTGTATCTGTTGCCAATGGTGAGCTGCTGCTTGAACAGCCAGACCTGGATACCTTTGAGAAGGTTGTAAATTATTGTGTCGATTCGATGGTTGGTTGTGAAGCGGCAGCGAACCCAGAATTGCTGGAAGTCTGCTTCTTTTTGCTCCAAACTATTACTGGACTATTGGCCTCCCCTCGTGGACGCGAATGGATTGCCGAGTCGTCAACTTTGCTGGTGGATATGGTTCATATTTTGTGGTTGTGGAATCATGCTGGGGAAAAGTCCTTCTTGCTGTCAAAGCTCACCCAGCAAGTTCTTGAAGGTACGACTACCTACTTTTTTTTGGTAGTATCACATAACGTCTAACAATGCTACGGCCTTACAGGTATATCGAGGATGGCCCAGCTGTCGAAGAACCAGCACAATCTTGTCAAAGCTGGTGTGTTATGGCAATTGTTTGTGCTCTTTTCGACATATGACATAGAGCTGGACGATACAACCGTTCATTCTCGCTTGCATCAGAGTCTTGGCTCCGAGGTAGAGGAGTTTGCAACCGTGGCCGTTGAAGTGCAGAATTTATTGGCTATCATGGCTATTCGTGCGCTCTGTAGACTTGGAGGGCTATTTGCTGAAGGAAGTGGGTTTCAATCACCATCTAATCAAGTGGTGAGATATGTTGTAGACTCACTGATGACTCCGAATCTGTCCGAGCTGCTGCTACTCAATAGCCATCACGAATTCCTGAAGATCTTCCACGGAGAGTGCGAATCGTATACGCTGTTCTGGAACAGCGATATGCGTCAAGAGCAAACACATTTTGTTTCACCGAGGGCGGGAATTGAGCCTACAGCGGCAACAAAGGAGTACTACATCGATGCCATTAAGTTTCGGTTCATGTATCTGGCGGATGTTTTCTACGTTGGTGGCCTCTACATCGAGATGCTCATGGGAAGTCTTCTTGTCATCGAGAAAAGCTTGATTCCAGCGCCAATATCTGAGCTGGGTTTGACTGAGAAGTTCTTTAAGGAATTATTCTCGTTTATTGACAGTGGTGAACTAGTTTGTCCAGTATACGTGGACAAGGACGGAAATGTTCAAAACCTTCCTCCTTACGCTGGCTGGAATGTCGGCAAAGAACAGCTAACTACGATGGACCGAGTTACTGCCCTGAACTGCTTGTCGATCATGACTTCGGTGGCGCCGACGCTGGCGGAGAAAAATCTGGTTGCAAACGACAGCGCAATGAAGATGATACTGCGTCTTCTATTTCCCCCTGACAACGAAGTTCACCAGAGCGAAGATGCCGAAAAAAGTTTGGTGCTGACTCCACAACTTTATGTCCCATGCCGATTGCATTGCATTGCGACGTTGCAAGTGCTGTCAACGCTTGAAGGTTTTGGAGCGGCCTCGCTCGAATTTGGAATTTGTGACATTCTCATCGAGCTGGTTCATATTTGCCAGGATGTGGGACCTGAAGCCCTTGGAATCATCCGTAATTTGTGTGCTGGTGGGGCAGCAGGTCATTGCGTTTCAGAAATCCTTCACTCGGGGGTCTACTTGGAGTTCATTGGCTGGGTACTGCTCGTGGAGGAGACCATTGTTGACGATGAATTCGACGCAGCTGAGCGTTTGCGTTTCCCATCGGCGATGGTTCTTTCGGAAATGGTTAAGGATGGCGCGCCCTTGAATATTGAGTCGAGGCGTGCACTCTGTCGATTCTTCCCCCCAGCTATTGTTCGGACAATCGCTTCAAGCCCGAACACGATCGTGGAGTATCTTATGGTAAGTTACGTCGCAAATGGTTCCTGGGGTTATTGCTGCTGATTTTACTGTATCCCGTCGTTTGTTATTTAATATACAGGCCGACCACATGACACCCGAGCTTGTCTGGAATGTTGAGTTCCGCAATCACCAGCGCAATAGCATTGTTAACTTCCTCAACATTTACTTTTCGTCGACGTCAACGTCCGAAACTGAAGATGGGAACTTTACATCCGTCGTGGACTCGTTCGAGATCGACTACACTGGCCTCTACCCGGCTCCAATGGCCGGCAATGTCTACCTCACATTGTTTATGGAAGACCCTACCTTCAACTTGCACGACCCTCTGTACGTACTCCATTGCTCGATGTTAATCAGGGATAATCGTTGTTCTGACAGTCGCATCCTGTGGCATCCAGGTATTTTATGACGTGCTTGTGGTCCGAGTTTGAAGTACTATTCAGGCAACTTGCTCATATGACATCGGCACTACGCGCGACGATGGCTCGTGCCGATGATGAGCTGATACAGCGCGACATTGACCTGGTCGACCTGGTTGGGTCAGCACTGGTGTGCCTCCTACAGGTAACACGTTGCTGGTGGCGCTGCGTTCGACAGTGTTATCTAAGCCTTCTCGTTGTTTAATAGGTTGAAACCTCGTTGCTGGAGAAGGTAGCGGAGCTGCAGATTCCTGCGCAGTGCTGTGGCTACCTGAACGATACAGTTCGTTCGCAAGCGTGTGAGCCGTGCGTGGTCAGCGTGGTGCGGATCATGCGGGTGTGCACTATTTCCCGTACCTGCATCGAGTCAATGCAGCCGATGTGTTCCACAGCTCTGTCGTGCTTGGTGGCAATCATTAATCCAGCTCGAGGAGGTCCTCTACACTACGAGAGTGCATTCGTGCTGGAGATCATGCGGCGAATTATTTTGCAGTATCCAGAACACGGCGACCGAGATGCTGGCGCTGGTATCGTGTACCTCGCGAGCCGTCTGGATCTGTTCGGGTTCCTGCTGAATATTCTGGAGAACCCCGACGGGATCGGCAAGGTGAAGGAGCCGCACATCGTGCGTGCTGAAGCGATTGCGATTTTGAATATGCTGGAAAAGGTGCGACTCCACTGCTTTGAGCAAGTTCATCGAAAAGTTGCAACTAACGGAATCGTCATGCTTGTCATGCACAGGACCGCGTCCAAGGGAGCACTGCTCACCAGATATTGAAGAAGCACAAGAAGTGGCAGAAGATCTACCGACACGAAGCTACCGACGTGGTCACGTCCATGTCGACCGAAGACCCATTTTTGAAGCCCCTCTTCCCTGAGGCAGACCGCGCGATGTGCGAGTACATGCGCATGAACCCACGCCACGGTTCGATCGTGTAGCGCTAACTCGCAATGACGCATTTTTTACTGTATAGACCACATCTACATGTAGACACGGTAGGTGAGCCTGTCAACATCTATGAACACTATGGCTAACTTTACAGGCGATCAGTCCAAATCGTAGAAGGTCGCTGCGAATCAAAGTGGCCGCTTAAAGGTCGCCGTATCCTCTTGTTTCTTGATATCCAACAGCCAGCGTCCCGACATTCCACTAAACTTCGAGCAGGAGCGTACTGCGTTATGCATCAGGCGACCAGCGTCTGGAAACGAGGTGCATGCCTTGTGGCTCAGTGGTGGCTACTACTAGCCGTCGCCATTGCGAGCTCCTCAGCACAGTCTACAGACCCCTCGATCGATGCGTGGGCGACGGCGACAGGCGGCGCGCTGCACATCCAATGGTGCGTTTTTGACTACCCGAAGGAGTTGTGTGAGTCGTACTCATTTCGTTCGTGTTGTTGGTACCCACAGGGCGATCTCATCAGCTTGGTTTATAAACAATTCAATTGTCGACGTTGAAGACTTCCGAGTGTTTGTGAATGACCAGGAGAGAGCAATCATCGGTTTAGACGAGACGGGTTATGATCTCTACGGCCTGACTAGCGAGACCACATACACGGTACAAGTGCAGGCGACTCTCGTCAATGGGTCCTTAGCAGCACCACTGAACTCGAATACGTTCCCTACTACTACGTTGATTCTTGCGGCACCGGATACCCCTGACACTCCTGAGCTGTTAGTTGTGACTGGCGGTTTTGTTCAAGTCAGTGTCCAGCCGCCAGCAGATACAGGAGGTGCCGATCTCGCCAATATGACGGTCACTGTTCGAAGCGCAGATGGCTTGACTGTAGTGCAGCAGTCTCAGTCATCCAATAGTTCAGCCCTACTCACCTACAATATCTACGGCTTGGACGCTCTAACGGCGTACTGGGTTACATCCGTTGCGGTCAATGAAGGCGGGAAGACATCTTCGGAAAGCAATCCTGTTGTGGCCAAGACAAAGGCTCTTCAACTTCCTGACCCGTGTCCCCCACCTAGAGTAATTCGTACTACAGGTACGATTAGTCTTCGATTGAAGATTATTGAGCTGCCGGCTAACTATGTCCCGTTGTTGGTTGGTATAGGTGCTTCCGTAGTCTTGCAGTTGGTACCACCGCTCGATGATGGTATGATCTACTACGTAGTACTTCGAGAAGTAGCACTGTAGTGGGTCACGCTCCGCTGTATTCTGACGAGCTTTTGTGCTTAGGTGGAGGCCGAATACAGGGTTACAATGTGTACATGGCTACCGATGATGTTGGCGGTTTTAATGAAGTAGCAACCACAATCGGCACGGGCATATTTGACGTCGTGGAGGTTTTTCGTTTATCGGAATCAAGCGATGAACCGCTACTTCCAGAAACTCGGTACATCTTCAAGGCAGTGGCGGTAAACCTCGTCGACATTTGCGTCTCAGTAGTGAGCAGTTTGCAGCTTGCGAATTCGACAGATACTTACACTGCAACTGCTGCTGTTCCTGGCCCACCACCGAGCCCGTACTTCTTGCAGTCCACGGGGGGCATGATAACGATGAGCCTGGTGAAGACCTTGAATATGCAAGGAGCGACTCTTACTGGTTTTTCAATAATGATTAAGGATGCTACCGGAAGATCTATCACAAGCAGTATTACAGCTGATGCTGCTGCGACATACAATGCAACATCTCTGCAAGCGAGCTCAAGCTACGACGTCTCAGCTGCTGTTGTTACGAACTTGGGAGTTTCTTCATTCAGCGCGTCAACAAGCATGAACACGACTGCCCTCTCAATTCCGACTGCACCTCGCAATATTACGATAGTGAACATCACCGGAAGTACTGCAGTTGCTGAATGGTCAATGCCGCTCGATACTGGAGGTGTCGACCTAGCAGGTGCGCTTGCTGACAAAAACTGCATTGATCGTATATTAACCATGGATCTCTCGGCTAATTGATGCGTACTGTGGACAGGTTACTCAATCATTTTAATGTCTCTCGGAAGCCAAGAAGAGCGACCAGCACTAGCGTCTCCGGTGCTGCTAAAAGACCTCGTGGCGAACACGATGCACACAGTGAAAATGACCGTGACGAACGCAGCCGGGATGAAAAGCCTGAAGAGCGAATCGGTCGCGACTTCATTTAAGACACGATCCCCGACAGCTCCGAGCGAACCTTTTGGGATATCCTCAATCTTTTCGTCGGGTGGAGCTATTGAAGTGTCATGGAACCCACCAGCAGACCGGGGAGGTGAACGCTTGTCCACCATGACATACAGCACCAGCGTTTATGCCCTCATTTCATGCTTTGACAAGCAGCTCGATGCATCACACCCGTGTTCGAGGTGTAACTCGGTCAAGCTTCTCGCAGTTCAGCAGTATCAACTCGCGGCGGTTACGACCATGTGTGAAGCTCCTACCTCTGGTGTAGTATGTCCCGATGGTACACAAGATTGCTGTCTCACCCATGCCGGCAGTGAGTACGGATTCGGGCTTACATGCGGGCGCATGGTGTCAGTGAGAAAACCGAGAGCTGTGGTGGGTACAACATCAGCAGTATTTAGTGGACTCAACTGCTCGTCAACATACTACTTTGGCGTACAAGCAATCAATGGCGCTGGAAGGAGTGCAACCTCCTTGCTTCAGGGTCTTCAAACGACGTGAGTACTTCCTTACATATACATATTGAACCAACGACTGATACGATATGATCACATTTTATATCCAGGAGCCAAACCTCTCCGACGTACCCTGTAAACCTCCGTCAACTCACAGGGACTGGTGGCTCAATCCAGCTTGTGTGGGATGCACCTTCGGTACGTTTTGCTTCATTTGTGTGTGGTCATGTATGCGTCCTAGACACTGAACAACGCTTTCTGCTTTGCCCTTGTTGATACAGGATTCTGGAGGTGGCGTCATTGTTGGATATCACGTTTATCGGAACTATGAATTGCTTACGCCGGTATACATTCAACCTCCCTACACTGATTGTGGAGGGATGGTGGGGGATACCAGTTATGTATATGGAGTAATCGCAGTCAGTGCGTCGCTAGCACAAGGCGCCATGGCAACTACAAAACTCACAACGGAGTCCGTAACGCCCCCATTATCCCCATCACTTTCCATAGCGGGGCGTTCGTATAATCGGCTGCAATTGAGCGTTGTCCCACCTTGTGACACTGGAGGCGAAACTGCATTGAGTTATGAGTACATGGTCCAAGACAAAGGAAGCACGATTGTTTCGTCCGACTTCGACTGTTGTGATTTCACCGTTGAGAATCTGATGCCTAAACATTCATACTCGATTCTCGTTCGAGTGATTAATTTCCTGTCAGTTTCTGAGTGGACCAAAGCAATTTATACCACCACGACTGGCATTCCAGCAGTACCCGTTGCCACTATGCTGCAAGTGAATACCTATAGTGCAGTCGTTGCGCTTGGAAAACCGCCATATGACAAGGAAATTAGCTCCTACGACATCTATCTTCGTCAAGACAGTATCGAGATCCATCAGGACAACGTGGCATGCCAGGAAGATGCTGATTTGGTCGAGTATGTGTGCCCGATTTCGTATCAATTGGAAACTTTGGAGCCGGATACCTCCTATGAAATCAGCGTTCGGGCTAATGGTCCGCTAGGATCAAGCGTGTCGAGCTCGGTTCTGTTCGATACCAGCGTCGTCTCAAATGGCAAGTGTCGGCAGCTGTATGCTTCTTAATTGTGAATACTATTCTAACGATGTTGGTGGTGCTCTGTGTAGGTACATTCGGAATGGAAATGACATCTTATACCGTCGATAAAGAAGGAGTTGTCAGTACGACAGTACTTCGAAGTGACGGAACGTCGGGGTCTGTTGACGTTGGCGTGGATGTGACCCAAACTGACACGGTGCTCGTGCGATGTCAAAGTGACAGTGGTGGAGGATGTCGGTGCACTTTATTCTTGGTGTCTTCTGGATTTCCATCTGAACCCTGCACGTTGAATTTTGCGGATGGGGAAGAAATGCAAAGTGTGACATTTTCGATTTGGAGCAACGAGTCAGCAGAGCTGCTTCCATCCCCAGTATCCGTGGCCCCATTTGGAGTAGCTTTATCCGGTCAACATGCAGCACTCTTATACATCGATCCTCGACAGCAACCAGGATTCGTATCGTTTTCAGCGAGTCCGACTGAGGTAGTGGAGAACAATTCGTTTGCGGTGGTGAATGTGGTACGCCTGAATGGCAGTACGGGAGAACTAAGTTTCGACTTCGAAACATTTGACATCTCGGCGGTGGCAGGGGAAGACTATATTCCTTCCAACGGGACTGTTGTTTTTGCCAACCAGGAAAGTGGCACTCAGATTTGGATTCAACTCATTGACAACCATTTTATCAACGATGATAAAATGTTTGGTCTGCGTTTGACGGATCAAACTGTCCAAGATAGCACCTCTGCCCTTGTGACGCATGCAGTAATCATTCATGACGATGAAAGTATCAATGATGCGGTTCCCAGAAAACTGGACAGCCCTACATCAGTGTATACAACAGGAGGGGAATTTCAAGTTGAATGGGCGAGCTCTTCCAATGATACCGCCCTCGTTTTAGGGTACATGATTCGTGTTGCTGTTGCTAGCGCAAGCGTTTTTAACCTCTACAACACTACCGGCTCGCCATTCACGTTGTCAGGCCTTACTGCTAGAAGTTTGTACCGAGTTGAAATCGCGGCTTGGAACTCGTTCGGTTTGGGCAAGTACTCCGACTCAATTGATGTCGTGACACAAAATACTACCCTTCCAAGTCCACCGCGCTCACTTGAGGCCACGGACGTAACGAGCACAATAATTACGCTTGAGTGGGTGGCACCTCGGGACGATGGTGGAAGTGCAATTGTAGGGTATCGTGTGGTAGTTGAGGATATCGATGGAGACTTGGTGATGTCGGATTCAGTTGAAACACTCAATTTGTTGTTTACTGTCGATGGGTTAAACTCCTCTAGCGACTATGTGTGCTACGTTTTCAGTGCTACCAAAGCATTTCCAGACAATTTAAGTGCGACATCTTCTGCGCAAAAGAGTATCACGACATCGGTCGCAGAGGTCCCGGGCCCTCCTCCGGCTGTGACGCTTGTAGGCCAGCCCCGTGGAGGAACCCTTGAAATTTTCATGAATCGACCCCGGGACACTGGAGGAATGTCCTTGACATACGGAACACTTTATCTTCGAAAACAAACTGTGGATGGCTCAGCAGCTTTTGCCGTCGTGTGTGAATTGAATTTGCCTGACCAAACGAATGGCAGTTGCGTTGTCAGCCAGCTCGTGGCTAATACAAGTTACGAATTGTATGCTACGTTTTCCAATGAGATGGTACGTTTCTCCATATAATCTCGATTACATTCATTTGAGTATGAAAAATGTAACCAATGTACTTTGCGTGTGGTTTTTATTTGTACGATGTAGGGAGAAAGTCCTCCCGGAGCGAGCAAGTTTTTCCAAACCACTTCTGCTATAGATTTACCGTCGCCACCACTCAATTTGATCTCCCCTGATGTTACCGCGGGAAATATTAGGCTCGAATGGGACGCCCCGGCTGACTTGGGGGGAGCGTCTGAAGTCATTGGTTATATTGTGTATCAGAAGTATGATGTGCTGGGGTCTACGTATTTTACACTTTACGATGGACAGGATTCCACTGAGCGAAGCGTGACAACAAGAGGGTTGACAAGAAATTCGAGCTATGCTTTTGCTGTTGTAGCCGTCAATAGCGCCAGCTTTTGTGCCGACCCTGTCTCGTATAACTTGAGCCCATTTCGGGAAGTGATGACGTTGGTTTCCAGTCCTTTGGCGCCCCCAGGTCAGCCATTTCTCGTATCCAGAACGGGCGGAAGACTTACGGTTGGCTGGGTTCCTCCAGACGACCTAGCTGGAGTGGCATTGGAGGGTTATTATGTCGAATTGGTTTTGTCCGGCACGAACAACGACTTTGAAATGCTCTCGAACTCATTGTCTAATGATACTACAACGTTCACCCACGACGGGCTTTCTGAAAGCACAAGCTATAGTTATGTAGTCACTGCTGTGAATCAAGATGGACCAAGCGAGAGAAGCGTGATTTTTACTGCAACGACTGCTGCCGTATCGCAGCCGATCGCAGTGCAGAATTTCCGGCAACTAAGCGCGAGTGGTGGTAGCATCACGTTGACTTGGGATTCACCACTCGACACTGGCGGACGGGAAATCCAGTACTATGAAATTGTTCAAGATGGGCGTTCTGGCAAGTTTCTTGAAACCAGCGCTACCTTTGAAGATCGGTCGAGTTTAAATGCATCCACGGATTATACGTACACGATTGCTGCGTTCAACGGGATATATAGCGGGTATACTACGTCTTGCTTGGGTACCACAGGTCTGCCTTCTCTTCCAGATCCACCACTATTAAGTAGTACTCCCTTTGGAGGACGCATCGAAGTTGAGTGGAGGGCATCCGAATACACTGGCGGAATTCCGATCAGCCAGTATGCAATTACTCTCTATAGTGCAGATGGTTCGGTCGTTATCGAGAATGTAGTTACGACGGATTCGGGTTACGTGTTTCAGCACCTTGTGGCGCAAACATCATACCTTTTATCTGGAAAAACGTTTAATGATGTCGGAGAAAGTGATGCAGTCGAGTTTGGAGTTGAAACGGGCCCTCCAGATGCCCCCGGAGCGCCTCCCAAACCCATCGCAACAGATACCTGGGGTGGAAGTGTTGGCATCCACGTAGAACCTGCAGACTACACCGGTGGAGAAGCCAACACACTGACCTTGTACATGAACGGCGATGACGTGCATACGTTTTTCAGTGATGAAAGAGATACAATTGTCTATGGTTTAGTCGCACAAACCCAGTATTCTTTCAGTGTTTCTGCCGAGAATACAGCAGGCGAAACTAGAAGTGCTATTACGCTTGTAGCTACGACCGCAATCTCAACGCCAGGCCAAGTTCAGAACTTAACACTGGTATCTGCTACGTATATACAAATGCACCTCACGTGGGATGCCGTTCAGGATACAGGCGGGGATGAGAATCTCGAGTATGACGTGACTTATTTCAGATGTTCCCAAGACGGTGTTCAATTGGACACATCCACACAGACGCAAAGTTCTGATACGGATAGTATTGTCGTGGGAGGCTTACAATATTCGTCGTACTACAGCGTCGCTGTTGCAGCAAGGACAATCACTTCTTTGGTGGGAGTTGAAAGCTCGTCAATTATAGTACCGACCCAAGCGCCCTTAGAAGGCGTGATCGTTGCTGCTTTAATGGAAATGTCCGTGAGAGAAGACACCGGTTTTGTTTCGATTCCGGTGGACCGTGTGAATGGATCGTTTGGAAATGTTTCTTACTCATTCGAAACGATTGATGATTCGGCGCTAAGTGGGTTTAATTATGATCAAATGGCTGATACTAGAACACTCACACCCAATGTACAAGCCGGCGTTATTGACATTCCGATCGTTGATGACACTGTCTACAATCCGGGTATTTCTTTTTTAGTTCATATCACGGATTCGAACACGGGGTTACTGAGTACCACTCGCGTTATTCTTGAAGACGATGGCGACGCTGGATTTATATCTTTTACCCAACCGTCAATTTCTGTTTTGGAAAATTGTGGGATCGCTAACCTTGACATAACCCGAACTGGCGGTAGCAGCCCCACTGCAGATATTCAACTGGACGTCGTTCAGAATGCAAGCTCGATGGATCGATTTCATCTACTTAACCAAACCGTTGTATTTGATGAAGGAGTCATACAACAAACCGCCTTGGTCGAAGTTGTTGATAATGACGCCTTTGAATATGTCCCGGACAGTATAGCCATTAAGTTCAGTATTGTGGATGGGGGAGCGTTGGACGGGGCGTATACTACCTGCACTTTGACGGCCGACGACAACGGAGACGTCTCCTTGCCGAAGCAATGCTCAAATCTATACAAAACGTCTGTCACTGGTGGGGCGCTGGGACTTCAGTGGACTGCACCTGTAGACCACGGAGGGATAAATGAAGTTCTAAATTACTCCGTGAGCGTCAAGACTGACACCCTGTTGCTTAAGACGCAAACTTCCCTAACGGAAGCGACAACTGTATACGGCCTGACCCAGTCAACGACGTACCAGATTTCTGTGCAGGCGGTAAATTCTAAGGGGGCTGGTTTAGCAACTGCATCGCTTTTGCTAACAACACTTGCGGCTACACCTCCAACTGCACCCATCAACATTCACGTAATAAGTGCTTCCAGTTCCACCGTACTCCTTTCGTGGGATGCCCCGCTGGACGATGGTGGATCTTTGATCGTCGCATACACGATTTTCAATGCTGGGACAAGTTCCAGATCGTTATTCCCGTCGATTTCCTGCTCTGCGCCGACACTTTGCACTATCAAACAACTCTTAGCGTTGACGAGTTACAGTATCCAAATCCAGGCATCGTCAGCCTTTGAATCGCAGGGTGTCTTTTCAGATGTGACTACGTTCGAGACTTCAAGTCCCGACTATCCTGACCCGCCTCCTCCAGCCAATGTTACTTGGGTCAGCGCTGGAGCAATGACGATTCGAATGTTTGATCCAGTTAATGTTGGCGGATCCTATATACAGGAGTACAGACTGTTCATACAAGCGGACGGTGACCCTGGCTTTTCCTTAGTTTATAGCGGCGCGTCTATGGACCATACTGTGTATCGCTTGCGATATGAAACGGAGTATTACATCAAATATCAAGCGGTGAACTCGGTTGGGCCAAGTGGCTATAGCGCAACTATTACCAACCAAACACTATCGAAAACGCTACCTAGCGCACCCACCGATGTTGTAACGATCGATCTGACTGGAGGTGCGATAACGTTGGCGTGGGATGAACCGCTCGATATTGCTGGTCGAGATATCACAGGATACACGATCAAAATCGTGTCAATCAATGGCAGTGTAGCAAACATGGTTGGGTATGACGGCAAAGGGAACCCGTCGAGAAATGGGACGTTGTACGATCTCACTGCCAGCACACAGTATGGCATGCAGGTAGTTGCGTACATCGACATGTCAAACTGCTTCGATACAAAGTTACAGGCTTGGAGCGCTGTTATCAACGTTACCACGCAGAGTCCGACACTCCCACGAACTTCACCCGAACTTCTGGTTGGAGGCTATACTGGAGGCATCATCCAGCTCGTTTGGGTCGCCCCGAAGGACAAAGGCGGCGTTCCGCTTACTGGATACACGCTTAACCTCCTTGATAGTGCAGGGGTCTCTGCTGTGCTCTTCTCGACGAGTGATACGAGTGTACTGTCGTACACGCACAATGACTTAACGGCTAACACAAATTTCTCGTACACGATCACAACATCGAATGTTGCGGGTGTCAGTCCAACCAGTGCAGTTCTAGAGGCCAGTACGGACTCTATTACGGCTCCTTCGGCACCTTTAAAAGTTCGGCAGCTTACGTACAATACTGGTGGAGCTGTTTCTATTGGTTGGGATCGTTCTTTTGATACCGGAGGGCAGGCAATAGCAGGATACATGGTATATCGATTCGGAGAACTTGTGAGCGGTGTACTGCCTTCGACCGCTAGGACATTTACAAACAAGGACCAGCTCCAGGCTAGCACATCTTATAACTTCACTGTCCGCTCAATGGGTTTAAATGCGATGCCATCTATGGCTAGTGACCAACTCGTTGCTACAACGACAGCCGCTACTAAGCCACAAAAAGCGCTATCTCTTAGTGCAAATCCAGGATCCAGCTACCTAAATCTGGCTTGGATCCCGAGTGGAGATACGGGAGGAATACCGATTAAAGCTTTTGAAGTAAAGCTGTTGCTCGACTCGACGCTAGTGAGCAAGACCAACGTGACAACCACAAACGTTGTCTTGACGGGCCTTACAGCAAATACCGTGTACATTGGCTCCGTTAGAGTTTACAATGACGTAGGGTCAAGTGAAGAGATCTCGACTAATATGGTAACGACGACAAAGGGAGTACCGGACGCTCCGAAGCCGCCTTCGATTAGGGGCAAATACGGAGGTAACTTTACGATTCAACTCGAACCGCCGTTGTTCACGGGCGGATCAGTTATCACAATTATGAAGGTGTACGAGTTTAGCCTCGGGATAGTTGTGACGTTAAATGTGGTCGCTGGAGTTCTGCCGACATACACATATTTTGGCGTGAATGCAGAATCGAGTTACACCTTGGCTTGCTCAGCCGTTAATGCTGCTGGTGAAGGACCGCAAAGTGCTCGGACTGTTATCAAAACGTTGCCAGTAAACTCACCGGGGCCGGTCTTGATGGCTCCAGTTTTAGTTATCGCAACGGGTACAGCACTTACTTTTCAATGGAGCCTGCCAGCGGATACAGGTGGGAGCTTGGATTTGACTTACTACGTTAGAATTGAAGGTTCAGGTACTGTCGGCGTCAACCCGTCCGTCGGTCGATCTTACACCGCAACGCAACTCGCATACAGCACCGTCTACAGCATTTCTGTTTGCGCTGCGAATATCGCGGGAAACGGTAGTTGGAGCCCTGTCCTCACTGCAATGACCCAGCCTGATGCTGCAGGAGAATTCAATTTCGCTCAAACTAGCATATCCGTTTTCGAGAATGCATCACAAGTGGCTATCGCAGTACAACGCGTGTCAGGATTAAGTGGTCAAGTTACGCTTACATACACAGTCGGACCCATTGGAACTTCGCCAGCAACCGTAGGATCTGACTATGCTGTCACGAAAGGGTCCACGACAACGACAGGGAAAGTTGTGTTCGAATCTCTCCAAAACCAAAACAACATCATCATTTTTATACTAAATGATGCTGTGTACGAATATCCTGATGAAACGTTCGCTGTTACCATTGCGTCCGTATCAACTATGTCAGGTGGGTTAGCCAAGGTGGGCAGCAACAGTATGACCACAGTTACCATTATGGATGACGGGGATGCGGGTTTTGTCAGCTTTGAAAGTCCCACCTATTTATTTTCTGAAGGTTCGCCGACTGCGACCGTCACGATCATCCGTGAATATGGCAAAAGCAGCCTTATCTCGCTCGCATTTGATTTCTCTGGCGGCACTGCAACGCCAGATGTTGATTACCGTAAAACAACAACTCCTGTCGTTATGGACGACGGCGTCACGAAAGCGACTTTGACCTTTTCGATAATTAATGACCGGGTATTCGAATTTCCCGACGAGTACTTTCTCATTCAGATGTCAGTCGCCAGGGGTGGAGCAATACTGCGGCAGCCTCTCACTCGTGTTACGATTCTTGATGATGGAGATGTGTCTAATCCTGGTGTCTGCCCGCCTCTCCTGCCGTTGTCACTAACTGGTGGATCGGCAACATTTATAGCAAGTCTTCCTTTACATAATGGCAGTGCACACGGAATGTTGTCGAATTATGTAGTACGTCTGAGCACCGACACAGGTTCAGTGGATCTGAAAAAGCTAGTGTCACCCACAATTACGATCGGAAACTTGAATGCTACGACAAACTATAGTGTCACAATTGCTGCCAGCACCTCGTTCGGCAATGGCAACTTTAGTACCGCAACGCAATTTTCCACTACATCCCCATCGCTACCAGGCGCAATTACCTACATGGCGACTGAATCTCGAACTGGCGGTCAAATCACTTTCGTGTGGTCTGCCCCCGATGATACGGGCGGCATTCCAATTACCAAATATCGAGTTTATATCGCTGATAGTCAAGGGACAAAGCAGGTAAGGTGACACTACAGTATAAACTTTCGTCGAATTTCACTAATATTTGTACATTTGCCGTAGATCGCTGCTAGTAACTCACAGCCAGTTACTCGTGCATCTGTATACTCCAATCTATTAGCAGACACAGCGTACGACTTTTACCTTCAGGTAAGTTCCGGTAATACCGCAACTTTAAGTGTGTTCTAACTTCATTCTTAATTTTTTAGGCTGGAAATGCGCTAATTGACAATGATGGATGGGGTAATATAAGTGCCTCATTCAAGTTCTCTACTGGGGATGTCACGCTGCCTGGCCCTGTTATTCTCCATCCTGGTCACTATGAAGACAATACCGGGGGTAAAGTTGTTCTCGACTGGGATGCCCCGCTTGACACAGGTATATGCAATTTTTTTATCAACTGCACAAAAGAAATTTGAATACTAACATCGTGGCCTGATTTTTTAGGCGGTGCACTCATTTCCTCATTCACTATTTTTGCCAGCGATTCCTCGGTTCCTTGGTTTGAAGCAGTGGCGACATACGCGGATTCGGGCCTGTCTGCTGCCGTGACCCAGTTGAGTGCGAGTACTGCGTATCAGTTTTTCGTGCTAGGCAACAACTCCGTGCTTCCAGTAAAACTTCCAGGAAACATGTCCATTTCGCAGGGATCATATGTGATGCGTACAACCGTCGATTTATCAAGCTGGTTATCAGTTGGATCGGTCATCAAAGTTAAGGTTAGTCGCCTCAACGAAATCCTCACTGACATTTTGACTGATCGCGCTCATCTCATGATGTTATACTGTAGGGCTCCGTATTCGTAGTCGGAAATGTATCTGCCGCGGCAACGAACACTATTTCGTTAACTTCTGCTCATTTAGACACAACGATATTGAGTCAACCTGGTGAACTTCTCGGGCAAGCTACACACGTTACAACACAGAGCACTACCGCTCCAACCTTTCCTGATCCTCCACCTGCCCCAATATTATCGATTGCAACTGGCGGAATGATTAACATGACCGTGCTTTCACCCAATGACACTGGTAAGATGGTTATCTTGTGCCTTGTCGTCTGTTTGGGGATACTAAGCCATGGTATCTGTTTGTTGTAGGTGGCATTGAGATCCTTGATTTCTCGATATTCCTGAACGGCAAAAAACTAAGTGAAGACTCGTACGTGGAAGTAATCTCCAAGGTGAAATCGAACCCTTTCCTGATCAGTTCATTCATATCGGTTGCCTCTTTGGAGCCTCTGACGAGCTACAATTTCAGTGCTTTGGCACTTAACTCACGTTCACTTTGCAACTTCGCGCCCATCGTCGGGCCAGAACGGATGTTTAGCACAACCAATGTCTCGGCTCCTGGTTTGCCGAGGCTAGCGAGGTACAAGACTACGGGTGGCGGGATCACCATGACTATAATTAATCCTCATGACACCGGAGGCAAGGATATCCAGAGTTATCGGCTATACTATAAGGAAAATGTAGACGCAAGCCCGTGGCAGCTTGGCTACAACGGTTCCAAGCACCAAGCTACAGTCGCCCACTTAAAACCTACCACCAATTATGCCTTCATGGCGTCTGTCAACAATGGTTATTTTGACTCGGTGAACTCATCGATAAGAGTGGTTAGAACCACCGACAAGTCACCCCCTGGGGCATGCGACCCAGCTCAATCTGTGAGCGCGACAGGGGGTATGTTGGAAGTCTCGTGGGATTATCCACCTGACGATGGTGGTGAAACAGTCACACACTATTACGCTACGATCGCTTCCCATTTGGATGGGTCCGGGAGAATGGGTGTGAATACGATCAACAAATCATGTGTGTTTTATCGCTTGCTAGCTCTATCGAGTTATGATGTGACGATACGCGCGGGTAACTCGTATGGTTATGGTCCGGAAAGCGCTATTGCAACTTTTAACACGACGGGTGTAACGCCGCCGACCGGTGAAATTGAAGTGAATGTCGAGTTGACGAGTGGAGGAGCAGCTTCGATTTCTTTTGATGAGCCCATTGATTTAGGTGGCGTAGAACAAAGTCAAATGACGTACAATTTCTACCTTGATCGGGACAATATCGTCAACATTTCGTACTCGACATTGCAAGAGTTTCCTGTGGGCAGTATTGGCGGATCAAGGAGATTAATAGATGTTGATCATCGACGATTACAGACCTCAGCAATTTTTTCAAACGTTCTGGTGGGAGGTATGGACCCAGAAACGTTGTATGGGCTACAAATCCAGCCTCTCAGCAGCTACTCTAGCGGTAAGATTTCCTCATCCTTCGCTGTTGCAACAACTGTCCCCACCATTCCAAGTGCCCCGGTAGGTCTCAAATACGATAACGTGACGGGTGGATCAGTTTCGCTTTCATGGGGGGAACCAGCTGATTTGGGTGGAGTTCCTTTGAATGGGTATTCATTGTACATTTCCAACGTGTCGAAAAGCGGTCCATTCACTAGTAAAGGGGATGATCTCCAGACGGCGGGTATAACAATTTACGGATTAATGCCGAGCTCGAAGTACTGGGCTTATGTTAATGCGTCGAATGACATCGGAACATCACCTTCAAGTACTGTCATCCCGTT
The DNA here is from genome assembly GCA_030463285.1 of Phytophthora europaea. NCBI lineage: Eukaryota > Oomycota > Peronosporomycetes > Peronosporales > Peronosporaceae > Phytophthora > Phytophthora europaea. The sequence goes on along the minus strand of JAHQIV010000090.1, from coordinate 13,814 downwards.
CACAACGCGAACCATAAGCGCACCAAGTTCACCTCGAAATCTCCAAATTACGTCAGTGGGGTTTGATTCTATTGAGTGTGCGTGGGATTCTCCAAACGACTTCGGTGGAGACGTAATTAATGGCTCCATCGTAAGTGCGAGAGAGACTGATTCTTCGACAAGCCTCATAGAATTTCCCGTGTTTGGTTCGTCTGCTGTCTTGACTGGGCTTAAATCGGATACAGCATACTCCATTTATGTGGTAAGTATTTTTGCCGTACCAGTGGTACGATTTAAAACTCTCACTCTTTAAAACTTGCCGATTCTCTTTTTTTACCTTTCAGGTAGCACTTAACACCCTCGGCGACCCCAGCCCCGCTAGCTTGACAAGATACGCTAAGACTTCATCTGGTCCCGAAATTGTATCCAAGCCACAGATCGGGTGTGGTAAGTTGAACTATTGTCAAGCTAACTGTTGTTTATGCTACTGACGCTCTGTTTTGGCTTCGTCGACAACAGTGTCAGTCAACAGTGTAGAGCTCTTTTGGTACCCATATCCTGCTGCGTCGACCTACCACGTTTTTCGCGATGGAACGGATATTGGCACTACAACAAGCTCGATGTTTGCAGATACTGGGGTGCTCACCTCACTGACATCCTATACAATTCAGACTGCTTCCTTAGCTGGGTTGAGTGAAGCCGTCGTGGTGACGACAATAGATCCACACTACACCACTGTTGACGTTCGTTGCCAAGGGAAATCCGGTCATATCACCGAGCTCAGCTACGCCAACAACGTATCGAAGCGGTGGCGTATCGATCCGACGTCTCGATATGCATACATTACCCTGAAGGTAAGCTGGTTAGACACACTTGGATATCTTGCAAGGTCCGACTGACTTCTACTCCGTTGTGTAGTTTTCCTCCTTCTCTCTCGAGTGTGATCACGATTACGTGGAAATTCTTGACGCAGGATCATTAGTAAGCTTGTGGAAGGGGGGTTGTGTGCGAACCGGGCGCTTTGTCTTTCAAGCAGAAAGTTCGGTCATTGTAAGATTTCATAGCGATGACAGTGTTACGCAGAAGGGCTTCGAATTGACGTATGAGATCGATGGGGATTCTGAAGGTACACGCATTCCTCCTCCAGGAGGAGCCTTGGCGTGCTCTGGTCATGGTCGCAGCCAAAGCGATGGTACCTGCAAGTGCAGCGTCGGGTTTACAGGCGAAGGCTGCAACAATCGTGTTGTTTGCTGCTCTGATCGTAGTCGATGTCACCACCCCGTTTGTGATATGGACCCCGCAGACGTTATTGTTGTGTCCGGAGAGTTCGGTGATGACGTCGAAGGAACCGGTCAAATGATGAATGCAAGCGAAAAGGGGACTGCCTCCAAGGCAGTAAAGACGATTTCTCGAGCTGTCGCGTTGAGCAACCGTGGGAGTGCTATTCTCGTTTACCCTGGGTCGTATTCCGGCTTGTTGAACCGAGATCTGAAAATCAGCTCCTCGAATTTGACAATTACCACGTTGAAAGGGCCGTTTTGGACTGCTATCGACTGTGATCAGGCGTCGCGTTTTGCTCAGAGCACGTCCTCGATCTTAGTAGTCGAGGGACTCAGCCTACAGAACTGTATCGCGAGTGACGGGGGCGTTTTTAGTATCGCTGATGGTAATTTCACGGGGGGAAATATGCTCATCACCGACTCCAGAGCCGTTGAGAGGGGTGGTGCGTTGTATACAAGCGGTAGCAACGTCACTCTAGACCACGTGCGCATAGTGCAGATCTCAGCTGGTGCTGACGGAGGGGCATTGCATTTTGTGGACTCGAATGTGTCCATGATTTCCTCCAACGTGACGCAAAGTACTGCTCTTCGCGGTGGAGCAGTAGCTCTGCGAGGAATTAGCTTCTTGTCCACAACCGATACCACCTTTGAGGACAATAATGCAACTGGAAGTGGAGGCGCGGCTTATGTTAATGGGGATATCTCACTCGATGGCGTCTTATTGTTGAAAAATAAAGCACCGAATGGGGGTGGGCTTGCGATGGATAACGGGATTCTGGCGATGGTAAACTGCGTCGTTGAGAACAACAACGCCGCGATAACTGGTGGGGGGTTGTTGCTAAGCGGCGCGTCAACAGTGGTCGCCACAGCTACCTCCATCCACATCAACGATGCTGGTACAAGCGGTGGAGGTGTATATGCTGCAGGTGCTATCAATGTTACTTTTGACAAGCAAATTGCTACCCCTTCTACAATTATGGGGAATACGGCGTGTAAGTATTTTACATATTATTTTGCTTGATCACGTTACGTTCAACGTATGCTTACTAATTACATCTATGTTTGAGCGTAGTGCGTGGAGCTGGGATGTATATTTTCGAGTCGAATGCAACATTTGGGGGTATTCAAGTGGAAAATGGATCCGCAAACGAATCTGCTGGTGGGATCGCGATTGTGGATAGTGATGTTGCGTGGTCAGATGTCCTTATTCAAAGTAACGAGGCTTTAGAAGGAGGTGGGCTAGTGCTGAACAACTCGCGTTTGACTTGCAAAGGACCTGTCCTTCTCACAAACAATAGTGCAGAGGACGGAGGTGCTATCTGGGTGAATTCAAGCACGATGTCAGGTGTTGTAGGAACTCGCTGTTTTTCCAACAACGCTACTAAGAGTGGCGGCTCCATTTTTGTAGTCGGGAATACAACTGTGGAGAGCGTGGAGCAAACTTTGAACAAAGCTCCACGTGGAGGATGCATGTATATGGAGAATGCAACACTCTCCCTAGCAGAGTCCAAGCTCACAAGTTGTGTGGCTAACGTATCTGGAGGAGGGGTATGGGTATCGGATAGTAATATTACGGTTAGGGACGTCTCTGTGCAACTAAGTACAGCCCCGGAAGGAGGGGGGCTGTATACAAGCGCGAGTTCTGTTGCAGGTGACGTAACGATTGATTCCTGTATCGGAGACTACTACGGAGGAGGTATGTACTTGACAGGTGCCACAAATGTGTCTGGAGTTTATGTTGTCAATTGTACAGCGAAAGAAGGAGGAGCTACATACACAATAGACTCGCATCTTGCCATGGAGAAGTGCCGCCTAGAAAGTTCACACGCGCTCGAAAAGGGAGGTGGTCTCTATGCAATAAACGCTTCCATTGACTTGAAGGAGTCTAAAGTGCAAGATTGCTGGTGCGATTCGTTGGGCGGGGGCGTTTACCTTGACTTATCGACTATTAATCACGACGGCGCTACTGTCGAGTACTGCAACGCAACTGCTGGAGGGGGCCTGTTCTTGAATGAAAGTGACGTTTTGGGGTTAACTCAATCATCGTCGTCACAGATTTCAGAGAATCAGGTCACCAGTTCGGGTGGAAACATTTTTCTTGATGCTCTTTCATCTGTCGAGAACTTGGTTGTGTCCTTCGGATCCGCAGAAAGCGGTGGTGGAATATTACTTAATGGAACCACGGCAACAATACGAGGGTGCTCGGTTGTGAACAACTCAGCCACGTTTGGCGGAGGTTTGTACGTACAACCCAACTCGGTGTGCATGCTGACAGACTCGGTTATCTCAATGAATTTAGCATGGGAAAGTGGTGGTGGTATCAGCATTCTTGACTCAATAATCATCCATGACGGACTTTCAATTTTGGCTAATACCGCTCCATCGGGCGGTGGAGTGTTCGTGACGGGAACATCATACATAAAGAATCAGAATGGAACTTCTTCACAAGCGCTTATTCAAGACAATACCGCAACGTATTCAGAGCCGGCTACAGGACACGGAGGTGGGCTATACGTTGCGCCATCAAGTCATGTGGATGCCAGTGGCCTTGATATCCTAGATGGGTCGGCTAGTCGAGGCTCCGGGGTATTCGTTGACGGCGCAGTACTTGCTCTAAATGACTCGTTGATACAAAATGGCAATGCGTCATATGGCGGCGGCATATGTATGGTGGCTATCAGCAGTGTCATAGTGTGGAATTGTTCGTTTATGGGTAATTATGCGTCCCAGTCGGGAGGTGCCATCGAATCTAGCGGAGGCGAAGACGTCAGCAATACCCTGAATCTAAACAACTGTTCACTTGTCGCCAACACGGCAAGCATTTCGGCTGGAGGTATAAGTCTTACAGCGACAAATCTCACTGGGTCCGACAACGTCCTGAGGGAAAATGTTGCGGTCAACTCATCGGGTGGAGGCATCGCGTTCCTTAACCAAGGGTCAGCAACTCTTATTAACTGGAAGCTCGTCAATAACACGGTACAAAATAACGTCACTGGGCGAGGAGGCTCGATTTTTATCACGAGCGGTGCGACCGTCACGATAGCAGACTCACACGTTGTGAGTAACGATAATGCTACCAGGATGCTGAGCGGTGGCCTAGTTTACGTTGAAAACGCCGCCTCTACTTTAGTTGTGGCCAATTCTATGCTAGAATTTGGCCAGTCGTATTCTGGTGGGTTGATTTACTCTGTAGATGCCTCTGTGTACATACGAAATTCGACGTTGCATCGTGGGTATGCATTTAACTTTGGGGCTGGGATATTTGCCGTGACAACCATGCTGGACATCTCGGATAGCATCTTCTACGACAATTTTGCTTTCTTTGGTGGAGGTGGAATTTTTATAAAAGACGGAGGCAAGTTGACAGTTCGCAACTCCTTCTTTGATTCCAATGCCGTTCAGGACAGTGGCGGCGCGATATTCCTCAACCCTGGGGCGGCCATGACATGCGTGATATCCGATTCAAATTTTACGCGCAACAGGAACGCCGGCCCGGGCTCAACCATCTTTGTTGGTAGAAAGAATTATGCGAATCTGACGGGCTGCTTCATCTACGATAACGGCGGGGAGTCTACCGATGGGGGGTCTCTTAGCGTGATTGATGCGAATGTGGACATCAACAAGTCGGTATTTGAAGCAAACACCGCGACAAAAGGAGCCGCAATTCAGATTAGCCGGTCGGCCAATATTTCAGTAAGGGATTCGACTATCCGAAGTAACCATGCTACAATCGAGGGTGGAGCCCTGCATGCCTCTATCAGAGCGGTTGCTACATTTATAAACTGCAACATTGAAAGGAATATCGCTCTTGACGGGGGTGCCGTGTATGGAATGGGGTCAGCGAGTATAACATTGGCGAGTACCAACCTTACAGAAAATAACGCTAGGTCCTTTGGAGGTGCAATTTCCATGAGAGGAAGTGCAGTATTGACTGTTACCGACAACGTGTTCGAGGGTAACGGAGCCTACACTGGCGGTGCGATCTCAATTCAAGATAACGCATCTCTTTCAGTCTCAGACAGTACTTTTCAAGAAAATGGCGCCATCGACTTCGGAGCTGGGGTTTATATCAACAAGGAAACGGAAACGGAAACGCAAACGGTACTTTGCAAGTCGTCAAGATTTGGGAATCATACGGCTGTAGCTGGAAACGATATTTACTGGGTTTACTATCCGTGGTTTAATTTTGACTGCACCGCGTGCTCAACACTTACAGGAGGTAACACCCTTCAAGTGTCCACAAGTGCCATGACTGTTACGCCGGGATGGTGGCCTGCCAGTGTAACAAGTGGGGTGAGTATAGGAGTTCAAATATCGACGAATTCAAGCTCCGGGTCTCTGACGTCGACTACAACTCGACGGCTGGCATCAGGTTCCACGGCAGATACGACAGAAAGCCTCGATTCAAGTTTAATTAAACCTGGATCTACAGTACGCTGGCCCACTTTTGTAGTGCGCGACTACTATGGTGCGATTGCAAGCTATGACAACGTGACGCGCTGTCGAGCTGCACTAGCAAGCGATGAAACTGCTTCCTTTACTTTTAATCCAGCAACGTGGATATTGGTTGACGAAGGTTACATCGTCTTTGAAGGCGCCGAGGTGCTCTCCGACTTCAGGGATACTCCTTATCAGCTAAACGTTAGCTGCACACTCTCGCCAGTAGTTCAATCCCCGCTTCTAGTTGGTATCACGGTTGACAAGTGCAATCCTGGCTACGAAAACGTCCGTGGGTACGTCTGCTACTGGAAACGGGTACTAATGTGTTTGTTTTGCTATCGCCACTTACCACTATCATTTTGGTATATGCTAGGCTTTGCAAGCCCTGCGTGAAAGGAAAGTACAGGTAAGCGTGCAGTATGTTGCCATCCGACCACGTTAGATTAGTTCAGACTCTTAACTCCGACTGCGATGTTCCTTGACCTGTAGTTTGGATGGCGGGAAGTGTTATTTATGCCCTGCAGGGGCTACCTGTGAGGGAAAAGATGAAAGCGGTACGACGATTGGAGTCGTGTTCCCTCAGCGGCAGGAGGGATATTTTATGGCAAAGACTCGCTCGACATATGCCACGTCTAATTGTGCTAGCCCCAATTCATGGCCGTCCAATGACCCATGCAAGGCGATTAATCAGACCAACCTCGCCGATCTCCTTCTCAATTGCTCAGGCGATGCAGAGAATTTTGACAAGTTTTGGGGCCGCAACAGAATTTTCTCGTGCCTCTCGGGGCATGAGTATTACGCGTGTGATGTAAGCCTGAAGTCGTCCCTTTTCATTGATGCTTAAGTGTTATTGCTGGACTACTGACTGCTTGTACACGTACGCCTTTGCTGTATATACACTCTATATAGACAAACGCAGCGTGTGTCGAAGCGCCGAATGTCTCCGTCAGCACGGCGTCAGTCCAGTCGACAGATCAGTGTGCTGTTGGATATACAGGAGTAGTGTGCGCCACATGTGCCGATGGTTACTATAAGGGGTCTAGCGGGACATGCAAACGTAAGTGTTCAGCCTATTCACGGTGTTGCATTAGTTGATGACTCATCTTTTCTTTCTTGCAGTATGCGGTGATCCCAACGACCCTACAGTTTACCGAACTACACACCTGCTGGCCATGCTACCTCTTGTCGTTGCAGCAGTAGCATTCGTGTTCCTCTGCTACCTTTTTACAAACGCAGCTGAACAACGAGTTGTGAGTCATGCGCAGGCTGCTAAACGGTTCCAGATCTACCGTAACCAGTCCCGGTCGCGAGCGTTGCTGCTGGCAGCAAAGGCGAGGATTGAACGAAAAGCTTACGCGATGATGCAAGCAATTGTGAAGCGCTTAAGGTCTAAGCCACCACTTTTCCATATTGAGCGTAGGCATGTTCACGTCCCATGGAGACCGGAGAAGTTTAAAATCATGCTAGGATTCTTCCAGGTCATGGGTAGCTTCAAGGAAGTGTACGAGATCCCGTGGCCCGACAACATGAGCCATCTCATGGATATCTGCTCGTTGGCGGACTTCAACTTCGTGGACACGACAGCCGCCGAATGTTTATTCAAGCGCGATTACTTTGCGAACTACCGGTAAGTTGTTTCCATCGCTCTCATTTTTCTTTAGTGAGCACCACGCTCCCTCCCTAACACCGTGTTGCAACAGCCTAGCATTATTTGCGCTGCTTGGAATGTTGGCACTCGTGTTTTTGGTGACGTTTTGGGGCATTTTGAAATATCGCGTCAAGCTGTCAACATTACCGCGACACTGCGTGAGTTGCGGCCTTCCAGTATTCGCCTTGGAACATGGTTCGCCTAATCTCCTAGCGCGACGTGCAACGTTGCTGACTAAACTCAAGATGGAGCAGAAATTGCGATCAGAAAGTGTCGAAAAAAACGAGTCGAATTTACTTGCACGAGTGAAGTCCAACTTCTCGATGTCTTCGAACCAAGCATTCGAAAGAGCAAACTCTTTGCGAGTTGTGCAATTAGTTGTACGTACGCTGAATTGGGTGGATCGAATGACTCAACTCCCAGCTTCGATATCGACACATAAGCCGCGGTGTCCGACATCGCAGCGCATCAAAAACGAGGTTCGGGACATGGTCGTGCACAGTAATATTCGTCTTTGGCGCGCGCGTGTCTGGATGCGTCTTTACTACAAGGCCTACCAAAACAGGTGTATCAAGTTGTACTTCTGGTAAGTACTGCCTTATGCTCTCTACGTGTAGGTTGGTACTGATGGATCGTTTTCTTCAGGGTTTTGTTACTATTCTACCCAATGTTGTGTCAGCGCGTGATCGGCACTTTCTACTGCGACGAAGTGGGAGACCATTACTATTTGAGCCTCGATCGCAGCATTCTATGCTATGAAGGCACTTGGTTGTACTATCTCCCAGTTAGTATTACACTCGTCGTCTTCTGGGTCTTCGGTACGTTCATTGATGTGACCATTTTTGTGTGGTAGCGTCCAAACTAACGTCTAGGGGTATACAATAATCGCCGCAGGGGTTCCGCTATTGTTCTGGGTGATTATAGCGATGAAGAGATCACGTGGTGTGAGCGATACTATCCTCCTGATTACCCATTCATCACAAGACGCGCTAAAACAGAGCTTGCTCCTGAAGATGCGGCTCGATATCGCTGATCACGGCCATGTCGTCAACGAAGAAGAGATAAAGCTCTTCGAGACGGAAATGCTAACTCATTTCTTGCGCGACAGGAACTTGAACGTAAGGAATTTCAGCTCACACTTTGTCTCCCGGTGCTTACATCAGGCGTCTTGTGTAGGAACCAAGCACAGTCGCGCAAGTGGGCTTTATATATCACTCATGTAAGTTCATGGAGCTGTTTTCGTCGCTATCACCAAATTTTAATCTCCTTTGTACAGATGACACGCACTTCTGGTGGTTCGAAGTCTGGGACCTTGGTCGCAAGCTCTTGCTGAACTGTGTCATCAGCCTCCTGGCAAAGGCTGGCGCGAATCGGATTATTTGCGGCCTTGTTGTCATGTACGCGTGCATTCAGCTTACACAAGATCTCCTTTTTGTGACTTTTTTTCTCGCTGCTAACCATTGGTTGCGATGTGTCCAGGCTCGTGTATCTCTCCGTGATGCTGTTTTACCAGCCGTTCCGAGATCGCTCTGACAGTGCACTTGCTGGAGTGACTAACATCCAGCTCTTCATCACCTTGTTCTGTACGCAGAGCTCCTCTGTCAATAGCTACGAAGGATATTTGGTAGTGATGACTAACTAATCGATTTCACTCTGGGTAACACTTGTAGGTGGTTTGATTTTGAAGATGGGTGCCCTCTACCTTGACGCGCGCGTAGTTCGACTGGTGACCAGTGTAGCTATCGTTTCGAACATCTTGACCTTGATTTATGCGGTCTACAGCATACTAAGTACACCCTGGAAAATGGCACGACGACGCAGTCGAGAGGATTACCGTCGCGCATTGGCAGCACATGTCCGGAAACTCTGGCAGTCAGCGTATGGGTATGCTCTCACGGAGGTGTACTTGAGTAATCCTGACCACGGTCCGATGCCGCTTCTCGTGAAAAACGAACTTGCTCGTCGGGAAAAATATCAGCAGGAGATGGATGATCTCAACACTAAATTGGAGCTTACCTCGGCGATGTTGCCGCCGCCATCGCCTGTCGAGCATCACGAGGAAATACTAACAGCGTCACAGGTCGATGTCTTGGAAGAAGAAGATGAAGCACCCGGCGCCGCATCTCAAGCTGATGCCTTAGATGAAGATGCTGATCCTGACGAACAAACCAGGACTGGAGAAGCTGTTGATGCGGCACCGCAAGCCGTGGACAGCTGAAGATGGGCCTGAACTATGGACGTTGGCAACCTCTGGGGGACATTTTACATATTGTAAAGATGAATAGGAATCGGTGTGACAAAGTCATTCGGGTAATCGAAGTAAATCAATGTTTCATCTGTACTTCTGCGGAAGCCTTACCATCGCCAGACCGTTTTCCAGCACACAAATGTACCGCACACGTACTTACCGAGCTCGGGATTTCGGGACCGTGCGTGTAACTGTAGAAACACCGTCGACGAACTTGGTCCGGAAAACAACATTGGCGTTGTTGAACATACCCTCCTTAAGCGACACAACAATGAACTGCGAGTGCGAAAAGTGTGACCGGATCATCTGGCCAATATTTTGGGTGTGCGACAGATCCAGAGCAGCATCCACTTCGTCCAGAATGTACATTGGAGCAGGCTTGAACAGCAGCAGCGACAGAATGAGTGACAGAGCGAGCAACGAGCGCTGGCCACCACTCAGCTCCGTCAAACTCTCTTTCCATACACCACCGAAGGACACACGCACTTGAAGGCCATCCAAGATGGTTCCTGGCAATAAATCAACAATCATTCAGTGTACACTGTTAACAACGCAGCAAAAAGACTGTTCGTCTTACCGTTTGTTGGGGGATCCAGCTTTGCATGGGTCCCAGGTAGCAGAGTGCCAAAGATGGAGCCGAAGTCCTTGTTCACCTTCACCCACGTGGTCTTGAGGGCCTCGTTTTTCTTTGCGTCAAGCTCCTTGATGACCGACGTAATCTTCTCCTTATCGTTCTCGATAATGTGGCGCTTATTCATCAGACCCTGGTACTCCTGTTCGGCCTTCTCGATCATTCCCATTACCTTTTTGTTGATCTTCTTTGACAGCGCACCCTGTGTTTCCTTCAACTCAAGCAGGCGACGATTGGCACTGGAGGGATCCCGCCGCTGGAAATCATAGTCAGTGTGCTCCCGACCGAAGAATTCCTTCTCGGTTTCAATCCACGGGTGTGCCTTCTCCAACTTCTTCACCATCATCTTGGCGTCGCTTTCGTCCTTAGCCATGCGAGAAATTTTATGCTCCGCCTTCTTACGCTCAATTTCGAGGTCGCTCTTCTTTTTGGAAAGGGCACTCTGACGAGCACCCAACTCCTTGAGTTGCTGGTCGCACAGGGACAAATTGCTTCGACGCTCCTCTAGCTTCTGCGATGCCTTTTCGTAGGTTTCCTGGATTTCAGCGAGCTTGTTCTCCACCTTTTTCTCCTCTTTACGCAGCGCGGCAAGCTCTTTTTGGATACCGGAGACGCTTTCGTTATTGGCCGCAAGCTCTTGTTCAGCGGATTCTGATTCAAGAACCAGCTCGGAGAGCTCCTGCTGCGCATTCTTGAGGTGTACACCAATCTTTTGCGTCTCTTTTTTCGCCTCTACAAAGCGCTTCTCCAGGACACCAATCTTCGACTGGCGCGACTCTTTCAAATTGGCGATATCAGCATCCAAACTCTTAACTTCCTTGGTCAGCTGGACAACCGCATCTTTCTTGGTAATCAGGAGATCTTTATCCTGGGCGTACTGTTCTTCTGACGCAACAACATCGCGTTCCAACTGCGCAAATACACTGGCAGCAATACGCTCGTCAAGCAAACGAAGTTCGTGCTCCTTCAGTTCAATCTGGTGTTTTAACTGACGGAAGTGACCGGAATCCTGGACAAGGCGAAAACGAAAGCGATTAGCTCTACAGTAAGATAACAAATGATAACTTGACGGAAATACCTGCTTCATCCCGTCCAAAGCTCGGGAGGCATCCTGCAACTCCCGCCTCATGTCACTAAGCTCTCTCGTACGGTTGATGAGGTGGTGGAGCTTCAGCAAGATTGGAGTGCCGCTGGAGGGTGCGGAACCTCCTTGAAGTGTACCAGCCGGATCATACGAATCGCCATCAAGAGTCACAGTTCGTACTTTGATGTCCCTGTGGAAGGTAACATTCTTTGCAAGTTCGCTCGTTTCGCAAATAATGGAAGAGCCAAAAGCGTACTCCATCGCTGGTAGCAGGTCCGGCTGGAAGTGGATCAACTCCATTGCTTCCCACACCTTCCCTCCTTGTTGCTCAGCTACCTGTCGGGCCTTGTCCATCTTGCGACGATCAACTGTCTTGCGCGAAATACGGTTAAGTGGAATGATTGTCACGCGGTTCATGAGACGGCCAAACTTGAGAATATCCTTCGCAGTCTTCTCGTTATCCACCACAATCTGGTACAACTTGCCGCCAGCAGCGATTTCAAGGGCAAGTGCAGACCACTCGTGCTTGGTCTCGAGTAGGTTGGCTAACACACCCATAACGCTTTCTCGCTGAAAATTGCGGTACGGGTCTGTATACTTGAAATCCAGTCGGGACGACAACCCCGACGAGATCTCATCGACTTCCCTCTCACCTTCCATAATTCTATCTTGCAGCCCGCGTACACGGTCGTGAAGTTGGCGCTCTTCGTCGGGATTGAAGCTGCTGGTGAGCTGGTCGACCTTGAGCTGCATGTGCTCCAGCTCGCCAATCTTACGCTTACGTTTTTCATCCATGCTGCGGTTGTTCATACGCGTCTGCTCGATCTCGCGGCGCTTGTTCTTGATGCTTTCCTCCATGTGCTTCAACTTCAGGTTAATCTGCTTAATCGCGGTGTTGTTTTCCTGCAGCTCCCGCTGCTTGGACGCAAGACGCTCGGAAAGTGATTCATCGCTGTCCCCGCTCTGCTCCATGCCAGCATTCAGCGCCTGGATCTGTCGTTGGTAATCGTTCGCCTCGTTCTCCTTGGCCGTGTACGACTCCTCGACCTGGTTCACCTTCTTCTTGGCCTTTTCAATATCCTTCGCGAGCTTGGCCATGGCCTGCTCCGTCTCAGCTTGCTGCTCGTTCATGCCCACTTCGGCGTTCACCTGCTGCTCAATGGACGCCTTGCAGTGCTTGAGCTTGGTGGTGAACTTGACGACCTCCTTGCCGATCTTCTCGACGTTATCCTTGAGCTGCTGGAACTCCTTGCCCATCTCCTTCTCCCTCTGCTCATGCAGGGCGTCGATCTCGTCCTCGACCTGCTCCATCTCGTGTCCAATCTGCTCCTCCTGCTCCTTGGCGGCGCGCTGGGCCTGCTGCATCTTCTCGACGTGCTGCGCCGTGTTGGCGAGCGCGTCGTGCGCCTTCTGGTAGTCGTGAGCCACGCAGAACCGCTGCAGCCGCTCCATCTCCGTGTTGTTGGCCGCCCACTTGAGGTAGTGGGTCTTCTCGGCGCGCAGCTTCTCGAGCGTGGGGGTGATCTCGTTGGCCAGGATGCTGTTGATCTCGTCCACCTTCTTCTCCTTCTTGGCCATGGTCTTGAGCGCCGCGAGCTTCTTGTTCTCGTACATGCGCGTGCCGGCGGCCTCCTCGATCATGCCGAGGATCTCGGGCGGCTTCATGTTGAGCACCTTGGTGATGCGGCCCTGCATGATGAGGAAGTGCGGGTTGTTGACGTTGAGCTGCACCGAGTGGAAGAGGTTCTGCACCTGGCTCACTTGGGCCGTGTGGCCGTTGATCAGGTACTTGTTGCGGCCGCCGATCACGACCTGGCGCGCCACCGAGATCTGCTCGTACTGCTCGTAGCCCACGGGCGAGGCCTTGGCGTCCTGGTTGTTGAACACGATGGTCACGCTGGCCTTGGTCACGCCCGCCTGGCCCTGCTTGTACACCAGCTCTTGCAGGTTGTTGGCGCGCACCTGCGACAGGTTGGTGATGCCCAGCACGAAGCAGATGGCATCCAGCACGTTCGACTTGCCGCTGCCGTTGAGCCCCGTGATGGCGTTGAAGCGCGGGTCGAAGCCGCTCACGACCGTGCGCGTCGCGTACGACTTGAAGCCGTCCAGGATGATCTCCTCGATGTGCATGGCCGGCGGCGGGGCGTTCCTCCTCCTTTGGCTTGGCTTGCCGGTGATCGACGTTCGAGTGCGCGCGCTTTTTTCGATCAAGAAACGTTTCTATCCTGTTAGAAACACTTTTTTCTTTACCATTTCTAACGTTTAGAAACTTGTCAGAGTGTGTGTAAAAGTTGAAGTCCGCCGAGTAGCCGCTCAGATGTCGGCCGAGTATGCGGCGCGCATGGAGGTGCTGGAGCGCCGGCGCGAGGAGCTGTGCGTATTATATGGCGCTTAGTACGGAGTCCTAGAGCGTCGGGATCTCTCTGACGTGTTCTTTTGGCGGCTGCGGACAGGACGGCGCAGCGGCAGGCGGTCGAGAAGCGAATGGCGCTGCGAGAGGCCAC
>JAHQIV010000089.1:0-36836 GCA_030463285.1 Phytophthora europaea | reverse complement strand
AAGGGCGCGGCATCGGCCTGGCCAACAAGATCATGGCCTACTCCATGCAGGAGCGCGGCCTCGACACCGTGGACGCCAACCGCGTGCTGGGCTTCAAGGACGACTACCGCTCGTACGAGCCCGTGCCGGCCATCCTCAAGGACCTGGGCGTGCAGTCCATCCGCCTGCTGACCAACAACCCGCGCAAGATCCGACTGCTGAGCCAGCTGGGCATCGCCGTGGAGGGCCGACTGCCCGTGGTGATCAAGGGCGGAGAGTTCAGCCAGGGCTACCTGACGGCCAAGGCCAAGAGGATGTCCCACTTGCTGCCTGGCGCCCCTGCGGACGCCAGCGGCGAAGACACGTCCACCGACGAGAGTCAGGACGAGGAGGAGCAGCAGACCAACCCGCAGGAAGCTGGAGCAGCCGCATCACCGACGGCCTCGTCCACCTCGTCCTCCGGAGGCTATTAGCCGTATCTGGGAGCTGGAGGATGGAAGGACAGCATCATATCAGCGCGGATTGCGGTCGACCCGACGACGGACGAGTGCTGGGGGACGGGTGGATGGCCCCGCCACGAGGACATCGATGACCTTCGCGTGCAGCGCCCTCCCCGGCCCCCCGTCGACCAGCGTGTTTCCTCTCGTCCGCGAGGTCGCCTGGTCCAGCTTCAACGTTGAGCAAACAGTGCTTGAAGCTGCCGAGTGAGCGACCAAGCGGCAGTTTTGAAAGCGAGAGCGCCGCTCGACCGCGCCCCCGAGCCCCGGAGACGAACCAGAAGCTGTAGACTATTTAGCACGCCCAGCAGCGCATTGAACACACACACACACCAATCATCATTATGCAAAAACAACAAGACGCCCATTTATCCATCACCTGGACAGCATGGCGAGCGTCGAGCAAGGGAGAGGTCCATGTGACACATCAGACCAACGATTGGCTAATACTAAAGTACTATGACATCTATTTATCCAATCAAACAGCTTCTGAAGTCGACCAATCAAACGCATCCACGGCGGTTCCTCCCTAAAAGTTTCATCCAAAATTATCCCAAGCAAGGAGCTCGCGACGTACGTGGTCGTAGCAGCGCCAAAGCAACCCCATTCCTCCGCGTATCAGCTCCGCAAGACACAGAGACAACACCTGCAAGCCCTTTGACCTGCCCCGTAGCCGCGCGCGTCATCATGCTGGACGACAACCGCAAGATTGGGACGCTGCTGCTGGGCCTGGGCTTCGCCTTCCTGCTGCTGGGCGTGCTCATGTTCTTCGACGCGGCCATGCTGGCGCTGGGCGACGTGCTGTTCCTGAGCGGCGTGGCGCTCACCATCGGCCTGTCACGCACGGTGCGCTTCTTCACGCGCAAGGAGCGATGGCGCGGCATCGTGTGCTTCCTGGGCGGCATCCTGCTGGTCATGCTGCGCTACCCGGTGCTCGGCATGCTCATCCAGAGCTTCGGCTTCCTCAACCTCTTCGGCTCCTTCTTCCCCGTGGCCGTGGCCTTCCTGCGCCAGACGCCCGTGATCGGCAACGTGCTCAACCTGCCCGTGATCAGCGAGATCGTCGACCGACTCGCAGGGGCGCAGAAGCGCGGCTATCAGGTGTAAAGCTGGCGGCGTAGAGAAATCATCATAAAATGAAGGATTTAAAGTATCTTGCGGAGTTAACATATCATTTTCCGCGTTATGTTTAGAATTTGTTATTATTGGATAAAAAGAAATAGGTCAATTTAGACTTTTAGAAGTAGAAAATCTTGTATGATATAAGTTCTCCTTTTAAAATTTATCCCATCAAAATTCATACTCGTTATTTTTTGTTACTAATGCCCTTTTTTAATCCATATTTTTTTTTATACATATGGCTTTTTGAACCACTTCTCCATTTAATTCTAAATTAAAATGTAATAGATTAGAATTTTCATTATCATTGATCCACATCTATCAAGATTTATGTCATATTTATCCTTATTTACTTTTTTATGATTATATTAGTTAATGGTGGTACAACATTATCACTTTTAATTAGAGTGGAATTAGCACAACTTTGTTTATATGCTACAGCTTGTTTTGAAAAATCATCATAAAAAATAACTGCATGTTTTCCATTATCTCTAAAATATTCACCTAAAGTACGAATATCACAACCAATTACTAAAAAACGATCTGATTCTTTCCTAATAATTATTCGACGAGTTGCTATTTTAAATTTTTTAGTTGGTTAGCTACTTTATGGGGTGGTTCTTTAAAATTTTAAACACCTTTACTATTTACTTAAGCATTTTTTTTATAATTTGATAATATTAAAAAAAAAATTATTCGTATAAACATAATTATAAATTCGTAACCTTTTTTAAACGATAATAGTCGTGTAAAAGATTCAATACAATTTGATAAAATTATGAAAGAAATAATTAGATTACCTTTTTTTATCTTTTTCTAATTTCATTAAAATCGTTTTTTAAGTTAACATTTTACTTTTTCTTTTGTAATTGTAGGTGCTGTTTTGATCTTTAGAACAATTTGAAATTTTACCTATATTTCAAATACCTTTTGTTACAAATCCAGATAGAACTCAAATTAAAAATTCTATGTAATCTTTAATACATCATTTAAAATTAACGGTAAGGATCAAATAAAATTTTAATTATAGTACCTTCTACTGATCCAATTTGAATATAAATAATATATTCATACTCATTTGTAATCGCATTATAAATAATAATTAATAGTTCAAATTTTAACTGGTATCTTTTAAGCATGTATATATTATTATTTTTATTTTACTTATGTAAATTTTAAGCATCATACTAAATTATCAACAATTTAAAAAAAAATTTGTAAAAAAACCTTGAGGTCTTCTTAATAATAATGACATTTGTCTATGTGCTACAATTTTTAAGAATGTTTTCTTACTTGATGCTTTCAGTAAAAAAAACAAAAATTATGGATCAAAAAATATTTCAAAGTAATTACTTTTAAAGAAAACATAGAATATTCAAACATTGGTGAACAACGTGCAGTTAAATAAAAAAGCTAAAATAGGTCCAAATAAATGCAAAAATATAAAATATTTGTTTAAAAAAATTAATAAAAAATATTTCAAGAAAAATATATAATATCCCTACTAGGTTTATAAAAAATATCTACAGACAAACCTCTGGCTGGAAATGGACAGTCGCAAACACACAAGTACATCTTCAGACATGCAAGCGCACCTGACCAACGATCAGCATCAACATGCAAAGCGGTGTCCGTGCTTTAATAAGCACATCAGTGAAGTTGCGCACTTTGGCCAAGGACCAACTCGCCACTTTAGTGGGCGCATGCCTTTTATGGCCAGCAGAAGTCTTCCCGTGACCATCCATATGAGCGAAATGACAAGAGCAAGCTCTGAACCTACTGCGGCAAGTCGGGTCATTTCATCAAGGAGTGGATGCTGAAGGCGCGTCTGAATAGCGAGCGCGGACTCACAGCTCAGCCACCTGGGCCACCAATGCAACACTTGATATCGACAAGGATGATGAAGACTCTTTAGACAGCTACGATGTGCTTGAGATTGCTGTGTCGATGGAACCGCTGAGCATTGTTTCGAACTCAGCGCTGCAAGCCACAACCGCTGAGGACCCAATTATGACACGAAATGCGTAGCTGCTTGATTCTGGATGCATCCATCACATGTGTTTGACAATGACAAGACCTGCCCCGTAGAGATCAAGCCCATAAGTACCCTCGTCCCTATGAAGGCCGCTGGCGCCGAGTGAATCGCATACTGCGCTACCTTCGCGGCACAACACGCCGGACTCTTCTTCAAGAATGGTCAAGGCATCGGCTGTAAGTGGAATGTGACAATCTTCTCTGAAGCCGACTAGGCTGGCGACACAAATCAGTATCGGGTGCCGTGTTGATGCTGAACAGCATGGTTATCGCGTGGGCATCGAAGAAGCAGACCTTCCGTTGCCCTCTCTACGATGGGAGCTGAGTATATGGCTGCGGTTGTGAAGGATGCTACTTGGGTGAAGCAACTTCTCGTCGAGATTAGGTTAGGACGCCAGCCAGATCGGTTAAGCTGCAAGTCGACAATCAGTCCGCGATCAAGTCGATGGAGAATCAGACGAAGAGCATCTGCAGAAAGCACATCAACGTGCGATATCACAACATTCGTTATCTGATCGCGCGCAGTGACGTGAGCGTCTCCTACTGTCCTACACAACAACAGCTCACCCACATCCTGACTAAACCACCACAGCATGGTATTTGAGCGGCTACGGGGGCAACTTAGCGTGGTGCGGCTGGACTAGGCTTCGAGGTAGGCTGTTACGACTGGCAAAGCTCATCGCCGAACTCGCCTGGTTGCGTCTAGTCAATGGGGTTGGATGCCAACAACAAAGGCTGATGGTGGCAGGCGCGTGACGTATGGGTGCTCGTCACTAACTTCAATGTGGCACTGGCAAGACGAGTGAACGAAGCTCGAATGTCCGACTCTATGGTTCACGGGTTGAAGCAAGAACTCAGCGGCAGAGGTGGTTCTCCGCGTCGATCATACAAGGCTAGTGACGTCGATCGAATGTGGAAGGCTGACAGGTACCCTACAAGGAGCAGTAGAAGCAGGCAGAACGACAGAGCTAACCATTAATGATACTTTCATTTTCACCACCAAGCACACAAGCGGTCTCTATTCATCAAGCAATTCCTGAAGTCGCTACACGGAACTGCTCGGGAATTTAACATTCTGGGCTTGCAGACACGCGTTATTCGAATAACGGCAAGCTTAAATCGCGATTCCTACTTTGGTTGATTAGAAGAAAAAACGTTTACCGTCGCCTTAGATGCCGATGGCGACTCCTTTCCATCCCTCTCGCCGGTCCGCTTTGTTATCCATGTATTTTTCTGTGTCACCCGGCTTGTCAAGCTCAATCTAGCAAGTTGCCATTTCTGAAATGCAACGTGACATTTTTTGTTGCGTACGTGACAAAGATCGCAGACTACAAGTTCGGTACGAAATACCGACTTGATATGTGTATGCTTATGTATCGCAAACTCGAAGCGGGCCACGCAGAAGTCTGCACCCTACTACGAATTTACAATTTAAAATGGGGCGTACGAACAGTTTGGTGAGTTATAAGAGCGAAAAACACTTGAAAGGCTGTGCAGCAGCCGCCTACTTCGTAGGCAGACCTGCTCGCCCAGAAATATAAAACGGATCATAACGAAAAAATCAAGTGAATGTTGACCCTGTCCACCAGGAGCAACATCAAAATCCAATCACCCAATGAAGGTTACACGAAGAGTCGTGGGCTGAACAGAGCGTAGCTGGTAGAATTAAAAAAAACTGGATTTTAGTTTATTTGTTTACATATCCTTAGGCTGTACTTAACTTTTTGTATCCATGTCACAAGCGTACGGGTAGCATAGGTACAATCCTACCCGTGCCCGCGAGCTCTCATAGGTTAATATAAATAGTTGTATAGAATTGCATATGATGGACAAAAACAAAGTATTGAATATGAATTCAGGATTAAAGAAAACGAACATACTTCTACGCGGATTTCGTAGGCAATTTAATACGCTCATTTGACTCGAGAACTTATCACATTGGCCGATTTCGATATAATTCAGATTCCCCAGAACTTCAGCTTTCCTATCCACTAGTTTGATAGTCGGTTGCATCTTTGTAGCTCTCAAAACCATAATTTAAAGAAAACTACCACTTCACCTGACTTCAGCTTTCATCTTCGCCGTGATAACTTCCCCGTATTACGCTGATAATTAGTTTATAGCTTCTGTAGGATCTCCCCTTTATCGCCCTACTCTTATATTTACGTTTGCACCTCGACCGCCTTCAAAATCTATTTTTAAAGTTGAGCGTACTCGTACGCGCGGGCGCCTCTATATTCTACCAGTGGAGACAAAAGGTTAAGTAGAAGTGTGTTACGCACGCTACATGGGTAGGTTCGACCACGTGCAGATGCTGCAGCTGCGAAGCAGGCGGATCAGATGTGGAGGAAACGTATCTCGCCCTACAGCTAACATATACTCAAATTCTACGTGTGTTTTCAGCTCGTCAATAAATCTAGCTTCCCAGTGTGGAGCACGGCGCTAGTCCTCTTTAAGTCGATCATCATATAATCGTTCCGAGGAGGAAGGCGTGATTATCATTACCGTCGTATTTTATCAGCTGCCATTGTGAGGCGCTGTGCTGCTTGGCTTGCTTTTTGTTGAATGAACTGGGCTTAATCATTATGGTGCCAAGCGAGGACGTGAAGCGGTTTCGGAATCGCAAGGAGTTTATCTCGACGATTGTCATCACCGCGTGTGACTGGAATATAAATGTCTGCTGTATTTACCCTGACGCGGAAGGAAGTGTACATGATTCCATGGTACAACAATGGAGTCACTTTCTGGGGAGGCTTCCTGAAAACTTATATGTGCTCGATGACGCTGGTTACGCTATGAGCCCCCAAGTACTGACACCTTATCGGGCCGTCCGTTACCACTTGAAGAAATGGGTGAAGTCAGCTAGACGGCCAAGAAACGGCCAAGAACTTTTTAACCTGTGTCACACTAGCGCTCGCAACATTGTTGAACGCATAATCGGAGTGTTGAAATGCCGATTCAAGGTCTTGCGTTCCTGTATGGACTATGAGTTCGTTAACGTCAAAGCGGTACTCGTTGCGTGTGTTCATGTTCACGATTTATTAGCACTTTCAACCAGTCAGACCTTGCTGAAGACCTAGATGACTCCGATGACAAAAGTACCAATAATACTGCGGAATCCGAAGATTATGAGAATATTGCGTTTGCCTTCTGAAACAGCTCAAATTGGAGAACTTGGATGGTGACTGAAATATGGAACGAGTATCAGGAGGACATGGCTCATAGAACCTCCACTTCACACAGTGAAAGTGATGTCAACAACGCTTATGAACTGTTATCTGACGGCGATAGCGTCGTGGAGTCTAGCTCGCCAGTGATGTTGCCATGGAGTATATCATTACTGGAGAGATAGATTCCAGGTCTAAATGCAACATCGAGAGTGACAGCAGCACTTGCCTAAGTGAGACAGATGCAATGAGCGTTGTGAGTGAGGCGTATGGGAACGCTAGTGATTTGAGCGAGTGAATCACTTTAACCCTTTCGTGAGCCACTGGGATAAACTATAATATACATATGTAAGTCATTATTTCTTAAAGGATACATTTTGCTTCCTTTAAGGCCTGTGGTGGACAGCCTTCAAATCTTCCATTTGGGATTTGTAGTTACTTTTTTTTTATAAAAAAGAGCCGTGGTTATGTACTTTGCTGTTATGATTACGAAAAAAATAGCGTGGATCTCGCTTAAAGATTCATTTTGCTTACTTTAACCTCTCGCCTTTACATACGAGCACTTCGTTGAAGAACGGTTAAAAGAAGCAAGATACCTCCCTTCATTGCGAAAGGCTTAAGATGTAATAAATATCATCTGTTTTATTTCGCAATTATAACGTGAATATCTCGCTCTTTCGTACCTGTCAACGGTCTATGAAGGCCATTGCTCGCAAACCAGTGACAACTCCGCCCGTAGAAGGGTATTGTTGAAAAGTCCCATATCACAACATCTCTGACACCATGAGCTTATTAGACGGGCACCTCCTTCCCCTCGACTTCGTCCTCTTCATCATCATCCTCGCACTCGCTTACGTCTTCGTCGGCTTCCGCGTATCCTTCTTGCTGCGAGTTGCATCTTTCATCCCGTTGATTGGGATTCTTGTTTTCTTTTCCAGTAGAGCGGCGCGCCGCTAGTTTATCCTCCACTTTCAGCTTGACGTAAACTTTCGTCAGCCGCAACACTGATTCCAGCTTTGTTTCCAACGAATCACCCGTCTTTTCTTTCTTCATTTAGCAGTTTGCTTTCAGACCTCCCCCCAAATTCGCTTTATGTGGTCAATGCGTCGCTGATGCTTTGGGCTACCCGCGAACCTTTATCGGCCCCTGTCATAGTGTTGGCGGAGACAGAATCACTGTCGCCATCGGAGCTGCTGTCGTCGTGACGTCCACTTTTACAGCAGGAGCATCTCGTATTTGGTTCTCCTCTAGAAGTTGTGGTACAGTGCTTGCTTGCTCACCAGTTACCCGCGTATCACCTACGCAAAAGGATTTGTCAGAGGCGAGCTATTCAAATCGTCAGACCCGTATACGTCTACCTGCGACCACGCAGCAGATGGTCGGGTGTATGAAGCCTTCTTCCTGATCTTTTTTATCTTGGCTCGGTCTTGAGGTTTCGACTCAATTAATCGCTCCCACACGTCTACGTTCAGGCTAGGTGTGTCGAAATGGACACCGCCTACGCTCAAGCTCTTGATGACTTGTAGAGGTCCTGTATGTGCATCAAGCATCCAAATTAGGACTTACATTGCTCTAAGACAGTCATTCCACATGCAAAAGTGGTCAGAGTAAGACACAACGAAAGCAATTAAGCATTATGAGAAGCAAATACCTTTGCCCAGTGTACGTCCATGCTTGATGTTGAACGCCTCAACCAACGCGTTCCAAGCTTTGCCCTTGAAACCTTTATCGGTTGTTAGCTCGCGTTGACTGCGTGCGCCGATGAACTTCTCTAAGAGCTCGAACTACTGAACCTCCGTCCACATGGCTTGCTACGGACCCGTCCTCGGAGTCCTTCTTGGAGCTCGGCTTGTATCTCTTCTTGGAGCTCTTTGTAGCCGTTGTAGCTGCCTTATCGACCTCCTTGGCGCGCTCGTTCGCTGTGGTAGTCCCCAGGAGCGCCTTAGCATTCCCCGCCATCGTCAAATGCGATAAGCTGATCACCTCAGCGCTCTGACACCCGTCCCCATCACCACTAAGCTGGACTCGGAAGCTTCCCGCCGACGTCGTAGCCAGCTGAGGCCTGTGTCTCGCGTCATCTTCTAGGGGCGGTCCCACGCGAAGTGGCGTTCGGTGCTGCCCGAACGGTATCTGAAGTGCACCCACTCGTTAGTGTAGCCATCCGCCGGTGGTAATGGAGTCAATACTTCTGGCTGCGGCCATTTCCAAGGAAATGAAGAATGACGGCTTTGGACTGACGGTCGCAACCTAGTGTGGACCACACCAGCTCGGGTATCACACAGCACGATATCACATATGCCATATTCTACAAGGGTTCCTCTATAGATAATATTTCTAGTTGGAGGTCAGTCGTACTTAAGATCAGAAAGTCACTGGAGCCATCCATTCAAGGAGAGTGCCATTTAGAAAGAGATTCAATATACATATAGAAAACAGTAGATCGAAACATTAAACATGTTATTATTGTGATTTCCGTCTAAAATTGCTGATTCGGGTCGGTTTCAAGAACCGCCCCATACAATTCCCGAGTCAGTTTTGGAATCGCTGGAGCAGCCGAGGAGCCGCATCTCGCGCCGAAGACGCGAATTTAATCTTCAGTGAGAAGCGAAACAAATTCGTTTCAGACCACCAAATCACCTGATAACCAACCGATTGATTTTACGGCATGCTTTGCGTCCAGGTTTTCTCGTCGGGTATTTTACAGGTATGACATCCAGGTATTGCCCAGGTCGGAAGTTATTCTTTACTTACCAGATGCAATTTAGTTTTCATGTTGCGCTCGGCCACTAACTCAGACCCCCCCCCCCACGGAGAACGTGACACGCGGCATTTGAGTAGGAGGCAGTGCGATAGCGCGCACGCACAATACGGCCAAGATCAAGCAGCGGATGGTCGAAGAGGCTCTAAGGAAGGAAGAAGCCCGCTCCGAAGAGGCAGCACGCAGAGCACGCGTCATGGAGGCTCGCACGCGATCGGAGAGGTCCAGTGCCCTAGCACTCGCCCGCAAGGAGCGCGCCATAGCCGGGCACGCGCACATCGAAGGAAGTGACGCTGCTGATGCGACTGATGCGATGGCGGAAAAGGCTGTAGCAGTGTACGAACCTGTTAAACGTTCCAACAAGCGCTCAGTATCTCAGGTTCACAAGGACGAAGACGACGAAGCAGAAGACGTGGCTAATCCTTCGGTCCAGAGCGACCACATTTCTGGAGAGGGGAGTAAGGCTGACGAGATGGCTGATGATATGGAGGAGATAGAAGAAGAAGACGAGAAGACTGAAGACGTGGCTGTTCTTCCATTCCAGAGCGACGCCGCTATTTGAGGAAAGTTTGCGGGCGTACGTGCTCCGTACCCGGCAGGTTATCGTGGTGAAGGAGAACGTTAGTATCCAGCGATGCAACGACGCCTTGCGGGCACAGACACGGTACCAGGGACTCCTCGACGACCGAATTCCGCTAGTTCCCAGAGGAGATGAAGCCGTCTCAGCACCAGTACATTTTCACGCATGGGTGGCCGTAGCGAGAACGATCGACGGGCTCTCGCATGGTTCACAAGCTTCGCAGGACTGACTGCCCCTATCAATTTCTCGCACAGGTTGTGCAGACGAAACAAGGTTGGGGTATCACGCTCAAGCGGGTGGCGTACCACTTCAACCACCCAATCTCAAGTGAGATCTGCAAGTCTTACCCAGATATTCGCCAGGTTTCGTCTGAGTCTCCCTTGATGCCTGGAATCGAGTTGCTCGTGGAGTCCGATGCTGGAAATGCGAGCATTTACGACTACATTAGGCAGCATTCGAACCACCGCGTCACAATGGATGACGTTCGTAACCTGGTAGCACGTGTTCGGCAATCTGGTGAGTGATTTGCTGTACGAACAACGGACTTGATGAGTAGTTGTCTAACTTATCGTACGCATTGTTCTGTTACTTTGCAGGAAGACAACTATCTGATAATGACGCCATGGCAGAAACAGTCGTGATGTTCAACTTGGAGAACCCGAAGAACGTGTATACTGTGAAGGAAACTGCACGAAGAAATGAATGTCCTGTTGGGGATGACAAAGCGTTGGGTTGCGTCGGCTCTTGGAATCCAGTACAAGGTCGCGGTGGATGAGGACAGTGTCGAGCGGTACGCATTCACTGACAATGGGGAGACAGTAACTCTTCGCAACGATCAGCACGAGTACCTAGTCAAGAAGGCAAACTAGACCTGTGACTGTGAATTTGCGTTGACGATGGAGCCCCCGTGTCGTCACGCAATGCTGTACAAGAAGTCGACTGGTAGTGCTTTCGTCATTCCGTTCGGAGATATCCCGCCCAGGTATGTCCATGTTTTATCCAGGTCTTGACAAGGTTTTGGCCAGATATGGTAAGAACTACCAGGCATTGGCCAGGTTTATTACATGTATTTGTCATATGTGGTGTTCGTATAGATGGTTTGGGCAAAGCCGCAGTACTCCTGATCAAGTCGCGGAACTGGCAACACCGTTCGTTGCCAAGCTCTTCAAAGTCGAGTCTTGCGCCAAACCAGGACCGCTGACCGAGCGTGAGAAGTCCAAACGAGCTCAGCAAGCCTTTGGCAGGATCAGTAGTGAGCTGACTCAGTTATCCGACGAGGCGTTCGAAAGTGCGATGACTCATTTTGATCAGGGGTGGCATAACATGCGCCAGGGCAAGATAACTGCCGGTACCGTCGTCGACGGCACAGAAGAGACAAATGATACAAGTAATTACGACGATGCTGCCGCAGGGATTGTCGATGGTCGGGCAGACAAAGGCAGTTTGCACAGTGGTGGTGGTGGTGGTGATGAAGGTGGTGGAGATCAGATAACCGAAGCCAATCCAAGCGGAGTAGACGATAACTCTGACGAGCCACCTATGTATGTAGCGCCAACACAGTCTAAGGACGTATGAATCGCGAACCGGCTGAATGGATCCGCAGCCAGAGTAGGTCGGCCGCGACTGAACCGCGCTAAGCAACGGCAACAAGCAAAGGTTGCACTGAAGGAGTACAACCGTGGAATACAGCTACGTGGCTTTCTTAGCGAAAAGGACGTGCGTGAATTCGCAGCATGCCTGGAGGAAATTTGCCTGTCGTTAGAGGAAGTATACTCATCCATTTTGACCCACCAAGTTAAGGAGGCCAAAGTCACGCCGTGCTATACATGGAAAGTGGAGACGAGCTTCGTTCCTGAAACAGTGCGGTTCCGGTTGCCGGAAGAACTGATTGATAAGGTGCTAGAAAGGCTTCAGCACGAGAAAGTCACAATGAATGACGGACAACCCATCTCCGAGATTATTGAGGTGGGTGGCGATGACAGTGATGACGTACCAGTAGTAGTGGTCCAGAAGATTGGCAGATTCAGTCGAGAGCAGTTGGAGGCGTTGAAATGGCTTTGGAGCCTGCGTAAGATCTGTTCGGAAGGAGTAACGTACAGCTCTTGGCTAATTTCAGACGTGAATAAGGTGGGGTTAAACCACACAACAGTCGTAGGCGTGACCGAAGCGATCCGTAGGACTTGGCCGTACCTCAAATTGCCTGACATGGGATTCGACTTCACTTTTGCAGAGCTATATCGATTTATATCGCGTAAATGGCTTAGTGAAGACTCTATTCGTGCGTTTACGAAGTACTTACGCCGTAAGTACTGACTGTGTTCTTGCCGACTACGTACAGCGCAGTTGCACACAGTGAAACCGAAGCGGCTACATTGTGCCGGGAGCCATACTGGCTGAAATCCGTGCGTGCCTTAACGATACTGCGAGCGACTGTGTATTACTTCCTGTCAATTTCGACATCAGTCACTGGGTTTGCCTTGTCATCGACAAGGTGAGCAAGAAGCTCTAGCTGCATGACAGTATGAACAGGAGAAAGATCGCCAAGGTGCTGAAAGTTATGTGCGGCAGTGATTGTCAGCGGCGTTCTGGACGGAGAATACGAAACAGCTACGCTCAAGACCCCACTCCAGAAAGATGGAGATAGCTGTGGAGTCTTCGTGTGCCTTCGCTTTTGGGGTCAAGTGTCAAGCGACGCTCCACAGGATGTATCTCAAGCCGGCGTTACACGATCGCGCTGGGAAATGTTGCGAGCGGTGATGGGGATGAAGAAGGATGAAAGTACATCGGCGTAGCTACAGCAGCAATTTGAATACACCTTAAGCTGGCCCACGATGAAATCTGGTGAATAACTGAATGGTACCTGGAGATAATAAAGTCAGCTGATTAGGCACGTCATGGCATGGTACACTCGCCAGACCCCGACAAAACGGCGGTAGTATCATTTACACATTTTCTCTTATTCTGCGCATGTGAAGTTTTCAGGTATTGCGACCTGAGCAATACCTGTTCTCTGGATTTTAATCCAGAGACCATCCCACCGTTGCAACGAGGGTAAGAATCAGAATATAGTTTGTACCCCGCTGAATTCGGTGCCATCGCTTTCTGGAAACTACCACATGAACTCTCAATACAACATTACCTTAGAGAGATGAATTCTGTACCGGGATGTTGACCCATCCACAAAAGAAAAAAACAAAATCTGTAGATCATGATACCGGCTGACATCCTATGTTTCCTGCGAGAAACGATTCGGTCGCGCAACAGTTTGACATTATACGCGTTCGCGCAACATTTAAGATTTATCCGCATTCGACCAACATGCAACGCCCTCCACGGGTGCCATTCTGTGGCCTGCCTTCTTACGTTTTCCTTAGATAATGGATCACACGATTCACACGCTGGAATTAATTAAATTGCTCACAACTACGATTTTGCGTGTCATTATCAGGTTAAAGTAAAATACAGAGCTGTTCCATGCGAAGTCGCGGCTTTGTCAAAATATATTGTCGATGGTTCTGGGTTTGCCAACCCCAAAAAGCGCCGGTTAGAGATCTCCAACGCGGGCCTCAAAATAGGGTTGAGACATCACTTTGCGATAAATACGGCCTGTCGCCTACCAACGCAGACCCCATTTTGAGCAAACCTCCAATATATTCCCGCTACCGACCTCAAATCGCATGAATTTGATGCCCTGATTTGATGTTCAGACCGTATCCATCTGTCCGAGTGTTTGTGCCTCGTACCACTACTTGCCCACTCTGAAAAGCTCACTTTAAACTGGACAACAGATGGAGGTTCTACACAGCGTCTGAGGTTGAGGTCTGAGTGCCCTCCGTTAGAAAAACGAAGTACCAAACCTTTTCCGAATATGGTGTTCTCCATATTATTTGCGGTTTGCTACCCAGATGCTATCTCCCTGTTGGAGATGCTCTTACCCAAACAAACTTAGGGAGGCCTGTTCGAACCTAGTATGAACTTAGCGCTCCAAACGGGGAATTCCCCCCATTTCCCCGATTCCCCCAATTCCCACTAAAACCGCAGGTTAAATAAAATCCAGGTTACCCAATTAATCTTGGGGGTGCCTATTGAACCTAACGTTAGTACGAACTTAACGCACTTAATGCTCGACTAAGTCTTGCTTCTTGTCAAAAGCCAATCGACAGTGTCGATTCGACACGATTGACGAGGGCGAGTTCCTGCTGCTGCTGGAGCGCTACCCGGTGGTACGCAAGAAGGCGCACTGCCGCGTGCAATGGAACGACATGGTGCGTCTTATGAGAACACAGTGTGCTCCGATGCCACACCCGGCCAACTACAACTATCCTACCGGCCTATCCTGTGCGGATTGTCGCTGTTCGACGAGAGGACACGCGAGTTACCGGATCTCAAGTCTGTTGTGGCCTGTGTGATGGCGTGCTGGTTAGTACCAAGGACTGTATGCAGAACACATTGCTGGCTGAGTGCAGTCGAGATGGTGCTGCGCACCAAGGACTTAGCGTTTGTATGTTTAGGCTTGCTTTTACTATAATAACAGCTTTGCGGAACGGCGTGCTCTGGAGCGCAGGAAGCTCTCCCTCTCTCACTTACGCTTTTGCAGCTCAGCGAGCACTACAAGAGAGAGAGAACTTCCTGCACCAGAACACGCTGGTCCTGCCGTGGTCTTTTCCCCGGCACGCAAGTGTTTACGACTTTCCCTGATTACTGCAATTGCTCTACAAGTGCCTATTAGTTACAATGGCTATTACACCTAGGAGTGACACACAGTCAGCGAACAGTGCTGTGACGCACCCTGCGTCATCTCACGTCTCCGTCTCAGCTCCAATCTCTCCCTTCAAGCGCTGCAACCGCTGCGTCCTAACCGCTAATGCGCCCCTCACAATACACTCGCTAACATGTTGCGGTATCATTTAGTATGACGACGAGCCGGTCGCGAGCCCGCGAGCTCGGGCATCTCCATCCCCGCGGGCCAAGACAGCGGCATCAAGCCCACCGACTCGGTGGATTCGGTCGCGCAACAATTTGGGGATTATCCGCGTTCGCGCAACATTTAAGATTTTATCCGTATTCGACCAACATGCAACGCCCTCCATGGGTGGACCGGCGCCATTCTGCGGTCTGCCTTCTTACGTTTTCCTTAGACAATGGATCGCACGATTCACACGTTAGAATTAAATAAATTGCTCACAACTACGATTTTGCGTGTCATTATCCCATCAGGTTAAAGTAAAATCCAGATCTGTTCGTGCGTAGTCGCGGCTTTGTTTTGTTTTATTTAAGAATATATTACGCCATTTTCGGGCACGTCCTCTACACATCTGAGAAGCCTAATACCTGTAGATACACCTGGGATATACCTGTATCTGATTCCGGTCAGCCTTCTGAAAAACCTGGACCGTAAGGTCGTCCTTGGTTTTAAATCAAAACATATTTTAATTTTTAAAAAAATCCATATTCGCAGACAATAATAATGCTGTACGGGTTGCATCGTCAGACAATTTCCATTCGAATGGCGCTTCAACAATGCGACCGGGAAGTGGTACTGCTTCAAATATGCTAACATTTTCTGCAATTGTGCCGAAATCCCAACAATTCAGGAGACTAAAGCTCATCGATCGAATCAATCGCGCGACCATTCGCTGGCGTATACCACTTCTACTAGGTAAGAGGGTAGCCATGACATGCCTGCTCGGGCAAATGACTTGGGAATTGTATGTGGGCATTCAGCGAGCCGCTCGGTTTCTAAACTTAGCCGAAATTCACAATACTTTGCCTGTCTTCTGTTGACGTGTGCACAGCTGTTACTGTTCATCCTGGAATTGCGCAGTGCAGCAGCATTGCTATATATTAGTTGTTACTCTTTCCCAATGGGATCCCAATGCAATGCATATGTATTACATTACCTTGGCTGATGCAAAGGAATCGCTTCTCCCAACGCTGACAATCGCCAGTAGAGCCGACACGAAGGCTGCGATCTTGAACATGTAGCAGTTAACCATTGTGTTGGAGTTGGGCTTGTTCCGCAGCGCGCGGATTTCACAATGACCGGGCTTTGGCGTTGCTGTATCTACCGTACTACTACTGTACTGTACATATTTTTTGTAGCGATTGGACAATTTGCCCCATCAAGTTAGGAATCTTTACCGTACGTTTCCACGTTTTGAATTTAGCAGTTCTTGTTTTGTTTGTGTTTTTATTTTGTTTTTCAGTCAGATTGATGTCACTTAGCTGTGCTAACGATGGTGTCACTTCGCTACGGTATGCTAACGACTTCTTATGTCGGTTCTTGTTTTGATCATGAAAACTCTCAGTTTGATCCAGAAATGGTGTTCAATCGTGGTCTACATGTCTCCGTGATCTATCCCGCGATCTGAGATTATGCTTGTTACTCCGTTGGAACGGCCTACCCCAACGTGGCAGCTCAAGCACTGCTTTGAGAGGACTTTGGACCGATGCCATAGTCTTGGATCATTACGAAATCCGCACTCTACGGAGCAAGCCCATCTTCGCGAGCCTCAACCCAATGGTTCACAGCTACCTCTTCAAGACCGCAGCTTTGGTGTCGGCTCTACTAGCGAGTCTCAGCGGTGCTGACGCGGATCTGGAGACTGTGAAGCTTACCCACCCGACGGGCTCCAGCGCGGAGGTGTTCCTCTTTGGTGCCCATGTCAAGTCGTTCCGTACCGTATTCGACCCGGATCTCGATATTCTGTTCATGTCAAACCGTTCGCACCTCGACGGCGTGAACCCCATTTCTGGCGGTATCCCCGTTGTGTTCCCGAACTTCGGCGGCGCGACTGGCCTCCCCAATCATGGCTTTGCCCGCGTCACGAACTGGACTCTGGCAAGCGTTGAGCAGGCCGCTGACGAGACCCAGGCCAGCGTGGCCACGTTCACTATGGCGGCCAGCGACGCGACCCGCAAGATGTGGCCCGTTGATTTCGAGCTCCAGTACCTGGTGAAGCTGTACTCCGCGCAGCTTGAGACTACTCTGCACGTGCACAACACGTTCAGTAAGGAGATCGACTTCAACGCTCTGCTGCACAACTACATCCAGGTGAACGACGTGCGCGACAACGGCGTAATGGTCACGGGCCTGAAGGGCGCCAGCTACTTCGACAAGGTCGCCAACGCGAACAAGACGGAGACTCGTGATGGCATCAGTATCACGTCCGAGACTGACAATGTCTACAGCAACGCTCCCGACAAAATCATGGCCCCTATCAGAGGCACCAACTTCGACTACACCGTGCAGATTGAGAAGTCGGGGTCTATCGGTAGCACCGCCACCAAGACCGACGTCGTTGTGTGGAACCCGTGGGCCGAGCGCGCCAAGACCTTCGCTGACTTTGGAGCCGAGGAGTACCTCAAGATGGTGGCCATCGAGCCTGGTCGTGTCAGCGAGAAGCAGGCGCTGCCCGCTGGCCAGACGTACACCCTGCAGCAGACCATCTCGGCCATCCGATACTCTTAAACACTTAAAGGGGTTAAGAAAAGCAGTGCAGAACCATTTGTTGGTGGGAACGGAGAGCGAAAGGCAAATTGCAAATGCCCTCAACTTCAATCTGATGCATACAAACACCGAGCTTGTCTATTCCACGCAACCACGCAGTCAACTACATTTGATGTAACACTTACGTATTCATTACGTCTCCACACACCATGTCCAAGTGTGACGTCACCATTGATCCCCTCGTGAACACCACAAGATGGTGTCGAAAATGACCCAAGTTTGCGCGGCGCTGGCGCTGGCCACGGCAATGCTGGCGACCTCCACTGCGGCGGAGAAGAAGGCGGACGATGAGCTGGTGCTGGGCCTGTTCACGCCCAAGTGCTTCGAGGCCTTCGCGACGCACCACGACTTCGCCAACGTCGAGTGCATTAAGGCCGTGGTCAGCAAGGCGCTGAGCTATGCGATCATCACCGGGAGCCTGATCCTTAAGCTGCCGCAGATCCTCAAGATCCTGGGCGCCAAGGACGTCACGGGGCTCACCCCGAGCGCCTTCTACATGGAGGTGGTGCTCTACCTGTCCAGCACCGTCTACAACGTGCTGCGGGGCTACCCGCTGACCACGTGGGGCGAGAACCTGGTGATCCTGGCCCAGAACGTGGTCCTGGTGCTGCTGCTCTGGGCCTTCTACACGCCTAAGATCCCGGTCTCCACGCGGTTCGGACTCGTGCTGGTGTTCGCTGCCATGGCGGCGGGCATGCTGGTCATCCCGGACGAGTACCAATGGCTGCTGGCCTCTGCTGGCATCCCCGTGAGCATCGTGGCTCGCACGCCTCAGGTAATGAGCGATGAGTTGTTGTTGATAGTGGTGAGTGGCTGTGTAGGAGAACTGATGGGTTTGGTTGGTGTTGGCGTGGTTTAGATCCTGTCGAACTTCAAGCAGGGCCATACAGGCCAGTTGGCTCTCATTACGCTCGTGCTCAACTTGGCTGGCTCCATTGCGCGCTTGTTCACGACGCTGCAGGAGACAGGCGACCCGGTGCAGGTCGCTGGCTTCGGTGTGACTATCGTGCTCAATGGCACGCTGGTGCTGCAGGTGCTGCTCTTCTGGGGAGCTACCAACAAGGCCCTCGCGGAGGCATCCAAGAAGAAGGTCCAGTAAGACACATGCGATAACGAGTGAGAGCCGAGGTGACTCATGCCGCCGCTTTGGCGGCTATTGGAGTGTTATTCTGTTGTAACAAGCCGTGTTGCTGGCCGTCCTTCTCCTCATACTCTTCATCCTGCACACTTTCGTTGTCTTCATCGTCATCCGCCTCCTCCTCCGCTTCCAGCTTCATCCTGTTTAGCTTCTGTTGTTGCGAGCTGATCCTCTTCTTCGGCTTGGGCTGGTTGAAAATGGGAGGGAAGTCCAACGTATTCAAGAACGTGATCGTCTTGGGCGCTCCAATCCTGCTGTAGTACCTCACCATACTGCCTGTGAACGGCGCCTTGGGCGCCACACTCTCCGCCTTCTTCTCCTCCTCCAGCTGCTCGAGTCTCTGCAGAGACTGCGTGTTCTCCACTTCCGTCCGCACAGCCTCCGCCAGCAGCTGAGCCTGCGTGAGCCGGTTGCCCGTCTTCTCCACCGCCGGCCTCTTGTTCTTCGCAGCCAATTTCGCCGCTTCATGCGACGCTCGTCGCCTCAGCTCGGACGACTCGGACGACTTTCTAGCCGTCGAGGACCGCACCGTCGGAGCCACATACTCGTACACAAAGGTCGTAGGTGCAGCAGCTGCTGCTGGGGGCTTGTTAACTGCTGTAACGGCCATCCGTTTAGCCGGACGTGGCTGGATCGGCTCCTTGTAGCGTCCTGAACTCGCCGCCGAGCGCTTGCGCCTTGTCGGCTGTTCGTCCTCTTCTGCGTCGTGCACCTCGTCATCTGGGGCTTCTTCTTCGTCGAAATCCGAGTCGACAATATCCTCTTCCTCTGTAGATTGATAAACCCACCGTGTTAGCATTAAAATCCGTTGTATTCATGTTGCAATTCAATGGGAGCGTGTTGATACCTGCTTCGGTGGAGTAGTCCTCGTCCTCTCCGCCTTCCTGCCACGCCGCTTGGCCCCAGAACGACGCGTCGGCGTCGGCCTCTTCGCCGATGAGTTTATGGATGCGTGTGCCGCGAGAACTGCGAGGTGGAAGCACCTTGCGGGGCTCTGTGTCGGCTGCAGGACTGGGACTGCGGTGGCGAGAGCGGCGTGATGGCATCCTGGTCGGAAAGAAAAATGTGTGTCGTTACATAAGTTATTGTGGGTTTAATGACAAAGTGGGTTTATGACAATATATTGTGAGTTCTACCCAGATTGGGTGGTACTGTACCGTACGAGATTGTCATGTCTGGTTTGAGCTTCCTGGCGTTCAGCTCTGGACCCACAACCGTAGGATCTATATACTGGTGATTTCCCCCATTGTTACTCAACGCCCGCACTGCAGGGAATGACCCCCTCGCTCTCTGCTGCTGATAACACGCGATATCCCAGTCAAGTTGAACTGTGAGCTCTTGACGGAATGCGCGCATGCGGGAGCCCGTCGTCGACTTCTCCCCGAGCTCCATGCGCACGTAGACGTTTGTCAATGATGTTGCACGCGTCGAGCATAACGCAACGCTAGCACCTATCTCTATACCAGGTTTCGCGTGGCAAAGTATCTTTCCACTACGCGGATGCATGGCTTGCTCGGCGTCGTTGGCGTACTGTAGGCGCCGAAGCCGGAGTCGTCCGGCAAGCAACGTGACGACTCGGATGGAAATGAGGGGTAACGCGTGGTCTCGATGTACTACACGCGTGTGCATCCCCAACGTCCTGCAGACCTTTTCTCGCTCTGGCAGCGGAAGTTGAAGTGAATCTCCCCACGCGTCGACCAGAGAGAGCGAGAGCTAAAGTATCAGCTCCAGAGCGCGGGGCCCAGAAATCGACGAGCTGCATTGCCGTTTTCACTGCTTGATGGGCCCGCATCACTTCTGGACCGAACAAGTCGGCGCCGAGTGCTGGTACATGAAACACAGCGCCACCCGCGATGTATTTTCTGAAATCCACACCGCATAATGCTCGTTCCTGTCTGCCTGCTGACGCACTTTCCCGCGCTGCAGTCAGCGCCAAGCGAGTGTCGCCACCGTGGCGCCAAGTGGACATGCCAGTGACTGCTTCTCCCCTCCACGACCTCGCACACCCGCCCCCGGACTGAAAAAAAGGGCTCGGCACAGCCGACACATCGACGCCTGCAGAGGCGCGGCCAAGTGCCCGCGAACTCCGGCCACTTCTCGCCGCAATCACGGCAACGGCTCCGACCGACTCGCCAAGCAGCATTCAAAGGCAACAAGTCAGCACGGCTAGCCAGTCGCGCGTCAACGTGTGTCCGCCTTGTTTATCCCCATAAATGAGCCCCAGACTCGATTTTTGCGCCCTCAGTACCACTTTCAACCGATCGCAGCAAGCCTCCATACACTAATACCTGTGCACCAACATGTGCGACAAAACCAGTCACTGATTTATTATTGCGTTTACAGCTTCTCCGCAGCTTGTTTATTGTCCACATACTCCATCTCAACAACCCGTCATTATCAATATAGGCAAACGTACCTCCCATGCCCGTCAACTTCATGGAGACGATCGGCGGGATGGTGTCGCCGCTCATGGACCCGCCGCCACGCCACCGCTGCAGTGCAACCAGCGCGTGGCGATTCACCTCACTCCACCAAGAGCGCTCTCCCGCTTCACCTCAGTCTCCAAAACGTCCACTCGAACTGATTTCCGAGCGTTCCAATTGACCAGCTGCACGACGACCGAGCGGCCCGCAGCGAGTCGAACGTGGCGGTGGGTGCAGCAGCGTTAGTGCCCCGCGCAAAGTTGGAAGAAAAGGGCAGCGCCGTCACCTGCCAACGCCTCGGACTAAGAGGCTGGAGATCAATTGAGAAATTCCAGAGCGAGGCACGCTCCGGTCTCCAATTTTGCGATTCTGTCATGGATCGAGCTCGCAGGACTCGCAGGAGGCAGCTCAACCCTCGGGCTCCTTCGACCATGAAGGCGGGCGTGGCAGCGGCACTGCTGCTGTTGATTCAGGGCGCCGGCGTGAATCTGGTGGCGGGACAGTCGTGCGAACTCGCGGCCTCGACGCTGTCCACGAGCTGCGACGACGCGTGCTCGCAGTATGAGCCGTGCTTAGCCTACAGTTCTTCGGGCTGCCCGTCAGGCGCGACGTGCGTGACAGCAGGCCAGTGCGCTATTCAGTGCTTCTCGAAACCGTTGGACGATACCGATACCTTCACGTTCTTGGTGGAGTTCGGCAGTAGCAAAGAGCAGGAGGAGACGGCAGGCAGCACCGGATCTTCGTTGCAGGATGAGACCGACACGTACGCGGCGGCAAGCAACGACGCCGTCTCAAATATTAGCACTATCGAGCTACAGCCGACCGTGACGTCATTGTGAGTTTTTTGGTTGGGATACGGATATGATGCGGTGGCTAACTGGTCGTTGACATGTGACAGTGTGCTAGCAGGTGGTTCAAACGCCAATTCGTCCGTCAAGGGCAAGGTGGCTAAGGTGGTTTTCGGCTCCGACGTCATCTCCACCCAATCCAACGTCTCGAACGTCGCACTACGCAATCTGGACCTGTCCACGGACGCTACGCTCCAGCAGCTCCCAGTTTTGCTGCCGACGGCGCTGCAGAAATTGAGTCTCGCCAACACGCTTCTATCCGCGTTTCCGACTCTTGTCGCGAACTTCACCAGTCTCCAGACCCTGTAAGTTTCCATTTTGCCTCGGTGGGCTCATCGTCCATCGCGAACTAACAGTTAGTTTTGTTCTTTAATCTCAACCAGGGACCTGGCTAAGAACTATATCACCGAAATTGCAGCAACGGCAGCGCTCAACTCGCTCGCTCACCTGTACGTGTCACCCACAGTCTCCATTTGGCAGCGGGATCTCCCTCGACTTACGTTGGCTGTATGTATGTATATCCATTTCCAGGTGTTTCCTAAACAATGAGCTCAGTAGTTTTCGAGCGGTTTTTCCGAGCCTTGAAACACTGGACCTAAGTACCAACAACTTCACCGCTATTCCAGCAAGCATTTTCATTCATGACAGCTTGAAAGAGCTGCGGATGAAGGGCAACCCTCTTGAGTCTCCTTGGTTCACGCAGGTTGAAGCGGATTTTCTGGTCCAGCTCTCGACTCTTGATCTGGAGAATTCCGACTTCACGAAGCCCATTGACAACTGCAACACGGCCAATCGACTCACGGTGCATTCGTTGACCGTGTGCATCTCGGATACCGCCAACGACGATGACACGGATAGCAGTGACGAAGTCAGTCCCAGTTCT
Organism: Phytophthora europaea; assembly: GCA_030463285.1. Taxonomy (NCBI): domain Eukaryota; phylum Oomycota; class Peronosporomycetes; order Peronosporales; family Peronosporaceae; genus Phytophthora; species Phytophthora europaea. The sequence continues at coordinate 13,900 of JAHQIV010000089.1, read as the reverse complement.
TCGTCTTCGACCTCGAACGTGCTCGTTATTGTCGGCAGTATCGTGGGAGGACTGCTGGTTCTTGGTGGCGTGGTCTTTGCTGGCATTTGGCTGTACCGGAGGCGAGTGAGAAGACCACAGAACCGGCGCTCCAAGATTGTTCGGGAGTCTTACTTCGGCGGTGTCTCGCCCCCTCTAGCTCGATCTCCTGTTGACAAGGGATACCGCGGTGGCCGGCGCACTCCTATGAGCGGAGGCCCACGCTTTTGCTCGAGCGACTACGAAGACGACAGCTACTCTTCTCCGAGAATTTCTACGCGCAGTACGCATAGCAACAACAGCTCGATGGCGTACTCGTTGTGGAACGATGAAGAATTGCTGTCACTGCAGGTCAAGTTCGAGGATATCGAGGATATCGGCACAATTGGCAGCGGAGCGTTTGGTGTGATTTGGCTGGTCAAGTACCGAGGGAACCAGCTACTGGCTTCGAAGCGGCTTCGACCCGATCAAGTTACCAAACAGCGAACACACGCGTTCATCGAAGAGATCAAGATGGTTGCCGCTTTTGATCACCCGAACATTGTGCGTCTCGTTGGATGTGCTTGGACCATTGAGACGGATCTGCAGGCTCTGTTCGAGTACATGGAGAATGGCGATCTGCGCGATTACCTCGTGGACCCGAACTCGCCTCGTCACTGGAGTCAGGAACTGCTTCAGCTAGCTGTGGATATGATTGAGGCGCTTGTGTACGTGCACTCGTTCACGCCGCCTCTTGTGCACCGCGACCTGAAGTCGCGCAACGTGCTGCTTTCGAGCGACATGCAGGCCAAGGTGACCGATTTCGGTGCTTCACGCTACAAGTCAACGGACGAGACGATGACTGCAGCTGTCGGCACTGGTCGCTGGCTGGCGCCGGAGGTCATCTCGGGCAGCAGCAAGTACGATCAATCCGTGGATGTGTTCTCGTTCGGAGTTGTGTTGTCCGAGATGGACACGCACACGATCCCCTACGACGACGTGCGTGGTGCGAATGGCAATCGACTGAATGACATCGCCATCCTCCAGCTCGTGGCTACTGGTCAGCTCCGCCCTAGATTTGGTGCAAGTTGTCCGCCGGAGCTGCGCATGCTGGCCGAGCGTTGCCTCGCGCAGGACCCTGAAGAGCGTCCACCGGCCCATGTCGTGGCGTATGAGTTGCGAGTTATTCAGCGCTCGCACTACACGCTGCTCTAAGGGTGATGGTTAGTGTTTTGATGTCATGTCGGCGGTGCAGTCGAGGTCTGACCGTATTGTTAGTTTAGTTTACGCCTGGTGGTGGTGACACGATGAAGTATGCATCCAAGGTAGACATTAATCTTAAGTATAAGTATCAAACAACCACCAAGATCAACACCTTCATCGATGCAGCCACCAGAGAATGAAGCTGATCTGCATTGCAGTTGGCATGCTCATGACACGAAGAGCTCCGTTCGTTAGCTGTGGGGTTAATAAATCGTCCCAGACTTGTGCAAAGTCCGCAGCGCAAAAGCCACTTCGACGGCAGTTGGGCGAGCTTGAGGGTCGTAGGCCATGCAGCGTCTCGCTAGTTCTTGAAGCTCTGGAGGACACTGCGGTCCGAATGTCGGCAGCAACCGACCCGACGCTACAAGCTGAAGAATTGCAACGTCAGCGAGAGGATTCCCACCAGCCCCACGGGCGTCTTCGTACGGCAGCATGTGCGTGTCCAATTCGGAGAGCACGACACCCAGCGCGAAGATGTCGCTGGTCTGGTCATAGTCCCTGTTACCCGCAATGACCTCAGGAGCTAGCCATCGGCCAGTACCAACGCCGCTAGTCATCGTGTTGTCCGCCGAGCGTACACGAGCAACGCCAAAGTCACTCAAGTGGGCTCGCATATCCTCGGAGAGCAGAACGTTGCGTGACTTGAGGTCACGGTGAACGATCGGCGGCGTGAACGAGTGCACGTAAACCAACGCTTCCGTGATGTCGGCAGCAAGCTGCAACTTCTCGGGGTTCCAGTTCCTGGGGCCTGATTTCGTCTTCTCAAGGTACGTTCGCAGATCTCCATTCGACATGTACTCGAACACGGCTTGCAGGTCACTCTCGATCGTCCAGGCAACACCAAGCAGCTGAACTACGCGAGGGTGGTCCAATGTGGCGCACAGCTTGATCTCAGCGATAAAGCTCTGCGTGTTTTCATACGTTGTCTCGCCCTTTTTGAGGCGCTTGCAAGCCACGAGTTTGTTCTTGCGGTACTTGGCCAGATACACGACACCAAACGCTCCCGTTCCTAGCTTTCGTACATCTTCAATGTCATCCGGATTAACTTGCAGGGACAGCAACTCCTGATCGTTCCAAAGCGACAATCCGCCACGAGCAGATCCCTGCGAAGGATCGGAAAAGCCTGTAGCGGTGCCGAATCCTTTGACTCGGGCCTTGCGCCGACGGTAGCAGAAGAACGCGATGCCTAGCAAAACCAGAACCACAAGAGCACCTACAATACCGCCGACGATAGCTCCAACGTTGCTACTGCTGCCTCCACCGGACCCTGATGAGCTCCCAGCACTTCCGGTGCTGGTACAGACTGCCACGCCACTGATCTTCACCTGTGCCGATTCTGAGCACGATGACACGTCACCGAACGTGTCAATAGTGAACGTTTCCAGGCTCTGCAGGAACGTGACTTGGTCGGTTGTCAACGCTACACCAGTGAAAGAGTTATCGCTGAGGTTGAGAGACTTCAACTTGGGCATGTCAAAGATATTCGACGGGATCTCAGTCAGCGTGTTCCCGGACAAGTCGCTGCACAAAGTCAGAGGCAATTCAGATAAATTAGTCAATCGTCCGACAGCTATAAGACGCACACAAAACAATCCGTACAGGTTCGTCAAGTTGGGGAAGCTACCACTGCAAGCAGTTAAGGCGTTCGTAGACAAATTCAGCGTCTCCATCGTATTATGAGAAAACTTGACCGGGTAGTCCTTGAAGTAATTCTGCGAGAAATCGCTGTTTCACACCACACAACCATCAGTCCACACGTCTAAGAAAGAGTGGCCCTAAATAAAAAAATAATAACCCCACTCACATGTGCACGACGGACGTCATGAACTCCAAATCCGCCGGATACGTGCTCAACAAACAGTTGGACATCTTAAAGCTCTCAATATTCGTCGTTGGGAACGTCGACTGCGGCGGATCCACGTCAAACCCAAGATTCACCATCGTACTTCCAAAACAAAACAACTAAAATCAGATCTTTTCCACCCAAAAAACTCCCTCACACCACCACAGTCACCCACATATTCTTCAACTGCGCGTTGTTGGACAGGAACTCGGCACTCAGCTTCACTTGCGACACTTTTCCCCTCACGCCCCACACACTCGTCCCCCCTGCAAACATCCTAACAAAATAATAAAAAAATAGGAATCAGTCAGCTTCACTATCTGAAGTTCCAAACTCTAAAACATCTACACATACGCCGTCGTGGTTTCTGCCAGGAACGTCAGCGGTTCCAGATCTTGGAGAACCAAGTTGGACTCGCTCGGGTAGAACTGGGTCTCGTCCACTTCGGTGGCCAGCTGCGAGTCGACGGTGCTGGCCTGGGAGCTGGTCCAGTTGGCCTCCCACTTGCTCTGGTCGCTCCCGTACGGGATGAAGAAGACGTAGTCCGAGAACTGCACGGCCTCGTTGGCCACAAAGTCGTTGGGTCCATTGGTGAAGCACTCGAAGGCGCACGAGTCGCCGGAGCCGCTGGCGCTGCTGGAGTTGGCGTCCGAGACGCACGTACCGAAGGTCGTGGCGTTACACGATGCGCCAGAGGCGAAGGCGATGCAGGGGCGACCCTCGTAGCACTGCGAGCTGCAGTCCGAGGTCAGCGCCGTGGTGTCGCGACTGCAGGTCGCGTCCACCGCCACCACCAATAGTGACACTGACAATGACAGCAACAGCATATGGGGGGGGGGGGGCAGGAGTTCTCTCGTGCTGGTGGGGGTGACCGATGGACCAAATCGGCGTGTGGGGTGGTGTACTACGTTCGTTCCACCAGCTTTATTTCTGTCTGACGACTCAGTGACGAAGGGGCCAGTTGAACCCAGTGAAGTGCCCCGTTCGATAGGTTGATTTCGGATAGAGATGAGAGGAGCCACGGTAGAGTAGAGAGGTTTTGCTTGAACGCAGATGGTCGGGACCACCAGGTGGAGATCTTGAGGGGAGGGGGGCAGTGATGGTTGCTTGCGTGAAGCTTCTAGAGATGCAACCGCTACCTATGGCCCGACGTGACTGCCGACAGAGTGTCTATAGTATACATGTACATGTATACTATACATGTGCAGGTAGGGGCAAGGTGCAACTCATGCTGTAGTTGATTCTTGGCGGTTATTGTATTCGAGCGCAGGACAATACGCGGCCTAGCTGAGTATCTAAGTTCGACTCGGTCTACGTCTAGTCAGCGTGACTATCTAGCTCTTGGCGAACATGCATCACATGCCTGACTGGAGCTCTACTCCGGGCTGCGACTTGACTTGGACTTCCGCTTGAGCTTGGAAGGATCAGTGCGTGCGTTCCACAGACGTTGACGATTGCCCGTATCAAAGCTCGAGATGCGGTCGCGCAGTGCCAGATACACGAAGCGTCCATTGTTAACGTTGATCATTGCCTGTTGGAACTCATCTGACCGCGCGTGCTTGACAATCTGCATGAGTCTCTCGTATTCTTCGTCACTCAGCATTCCATGGTCATCAAAGTTTATCAGTCGGCTGTCGACCTTCTTGTGCAGCTTCAGGTTCTCATCGCGGGGAGCGAGGTCCATGTTCTTGCGGATGTTGAGCGCATTGCGGAGTTTGCCGCTGTCGACCCTCTGCTCGGGGGGAAGCGCGTTGTTCAGGGTGAGGCCGACATCCAAGCCGATGTAGTGAGCCACGTGCTTATCAATCCGGTCATCCGGGCTCGCCTCCATGCGCACATTCCGTTGGCTTGAGATGCTGCGCAGATTGTACGAGTGGAAGACCGTATTTGGTATGTCGTCCATCTTGCCAGCGTCGAATTTAAGTATCATGTCCTCGGCCCCGTGACTGGTGATACCACCCGCGACAATGGCGACATCCAGAATTTTGACTTTGGTAAATGTCCTCTCGTCGGTGTCCGGGACGAACCCGCCATTGTCCTCCACCCATTTGATCAAGTCAGCCTTGGTGTCTTTGACATGTCTAGAGATTGATTTTGCCAGCTCGGGGTCTTCACGCCTGATGTAGCGGTTATACTTGCGGAACCGAGTGGGGTCGTCCAGATACATTTTGTATGAGGTCCTGGTGTTCTCGTCGTTGATCGCACGGCTGGTTTGTGGGTTGCCCATGTTGCCAGCATTTCCCTCGCTCTCACGGTTGCGACTGGTGAGACCTGCCGCGACAATGGCGACATCCACGATGTTCTGTTTGGTAAATGTCTGTCGTCGGTGCCCGGGACGACTCCGATGTTGTCGTGTACCCATTTGACCAATTCAGCCTTATTCTTGGCTTTACCTTTTCTCGAGATTCCTTTGTTCAGCTCGCTGCCATTGCTCGTGATGTAGTTGAGATACTTGTTGAACCATTCGTTGTCCTCCCGAAACCAGTTGTACGCGGTGTTGGCGTTCTTGTTGTTCTTGACAATCCGATCGGAGTAGTCGCTGCATTGACGAGATGCACATGGTGCTAGTGTCATTGGCTCCACGGACTTCGTCTCTTCCTCGTCATTGACGCTGATGATGCGTCTAGGCTGTTTGTTTGGCTGCCGCTTCTTATACCGGCCACTCTTTTGAGGCGAGATGGTCGGCGTCGTTGACATGGTGTCGTGACCAAGAAGACAGTTCTAGACGTTTCCTTTTTAGCAACAGGGCACGGCTCCGAATCGGGGGAGGACGAGTTTCGACAGCCAGTCACGTCGTCGGGATGGACGATGTCAAAGAGAAGACCTTCAAAGCTTAAACCCTCCATATGCATATCCCCAATCGACAGCCCTGCTGGAAATCCTAGTAAGAGACGAACAGTTCAAAAGCTCTGACACCTCAGGTATACCCACACGGCTTCGGGTACCCGATTGTGAGCTCTAGTGGGTTAAATAGAACGTAGCTGGTAAAATGGAAAAGCTCAATGAATTTTACGTTGCTTGTTTACTGCTCCGTGGGTTATAGAAGTATGGTAAGATACCTAGCTGGCCTAATAGTCCAACTGCAGGAAACTCACAATCAATTGGGGACCCGGGTGGTAAACCAGTTCGAAGCTGACACCGGCAATCTCTACCAGAAATCACGTTTAAACTTGGACGTTTCACTGTCTAATTGCTTGAGAACTTGTATCCGAAACCTTTGAATTTGAACGTAAAATCAACACCTGCAGAGCCACGCACAACCATAAGTACACACACATCGACCACCTACTGAACCATGCCACTGCAACACGATCCCAAGTACTAGGACGTACCGAAATGCATGACACGGAAACACAACGTGATCATCATCCACACAATCAGCTTTGTCTGGATCATAGACCTCTGCGACTCTAGTACAAACGCGAGATGGTATATCGCCCGCATCCTGCAATTTCGTTTGATCACGACCACCAATAGCGCAAGCGATGCGATCTCAAATAGTCCGAACACGAAGACAGGTAGGATTCGTTCCATCACGTTGTCCTGAGTGATGCCGACCATTTCGGTGTGATATTTGGCGCTAGGTAGGTGCACCATCACCAATATGTAGGCGGTGTAGAATAACGGAATGACGGCTTCCAGGTACGTGGTGACAACGAGGCACTCGATGGTGAACAGTGCCTCGAGTGAATCTCGCAAGAACGTCCGGTGGTCAATGGCATCTCGTCTTCTTGAGATTTTCTTCGTAGTGGATCGTTTTCCCTGTTGATTTGGTGGAATTGCCACGTTTACGAGGTCCGAAGTCGGTTGGATGGAGCCATTGCGACTCCTAAAACAGAGGAAGCGGCAGAAAATCTGTTCACGAGATGGGATATCGGTGATAGTCGGATATGGAGCAACTGCTGCTGGTTTTGGCGATTCTTGCGAAATTGTACCAATTTCATTCATAGTAGCATCCAGTGCGTCCAAGAGACTTGAGTCCGCTGGAGAGAGGTAGTGAGAGAAACACGAATGAATCGTAAGCCCTGATCGATTCTGCTTCTTGAATTTTGAAGGATCTCGGCACAGCGAGCAAAGGACGCTGAGCAGTAGATCCTTCTTGTCATTCTCTGAAGATATTTGAGCGGTGGTGAGAAGCTTCGATGAGATCGTTGCTGTTCGACGATGCAGTCCGTACAACACGGCAGCTGTCTGTGATAAATCCGTGACGGTGATCGCTGAAATGGAGAGAGCGGAGGAGGCCGTTTGCATGCATGTCGCGACGTAGATTGCGTTGAAGAAATCGACCGTGCAGATGACGGCCTCCGGCACCATATCCTCAGCATGCATCATGAATTTCCGCACAACGTTCTTTAGGAGGAGTTTGATCGCGGGTAACAGGAGGACCACCAGAAGCTGGTAGGGAGATCCTTCGGCTGTGCGGAATAACATCTCGTAGATTGGATACACGAACATCATTGCAATTTGAGCGTGTAAGTTGTTCATAAAGCGCTTGAATTGTTCTGGTTGACCCTTCATGCGCCGAATTGTATCGGCTCCCATCACGAGTCGAAGTGAAATTATGTAGAGAATATTGTAGATCGGGGTCACCGTAAGCACAGAGAACGGAATCGGGAAGATCAGGTAGGCAGCAATGACCATCGTACAGGCGCTCAGAAGGACCGAAACACACGCAAAAAGCACTATCACTTGACGCACAGTGTAAGTGACCCCCTCGATGAAATACCCCACTGGGCTTGTAGACGAGTAAGTTATCGCGAGAGTCAGCATGGTCACTCGTATCCACTGTCCGTAATTCGCGCTCCACCCGTCTTTCGGGTCGCGAAGTGGTATCGATTCTTGAACGAAAATGATCGCTGCCGTGGGTAATGGAGTTCCAACGCACACAAGGAGAGCTCGCGACAGCGACGTATTCTTCATGTAGGTCTTCAGAGCAAGCAGCCGGTGAATGGAGTAAGTTCCACCGTAGTAGCTGACTTGAAGCCGCTTCCAAATTCGAAGAAGTGCCGACCTCATCGTCACAACTTACCGTCGATTGACTCACCTCCTAACAAAAGTGAGGACTTCAGCACTGTTCCAATAATATAGTGTTGGTTTGTAGTCAAGTGCCTCACTGAATTGCTAATGTGACAAGAATTCCGCAGCATTCAGGCACACAGGGTAGCGTGGTTTACACAGCAGATAATTCCCCACACTTCACGTTGAGTTTCAGAATTCAACGCCCACAGTGATGAAAACAGTGTCAAGTACAGCCTCTCGAAGAGGAGAGATTTTTCCCAATGTGACAACGAGAAAATTGGATCTACCATTTTGAAAAGTTTGCAGCGCAGTTCAACCCAATATTTATGAAGTGTATCGATGCCATAGCCAATATCGAGGGCGAAACGTAGTAGTCGAGATGGATGCAAAGCTGAAGCACTTGGGCTCCATCTAGAATACCAATTAGAGGAGTGCCTATTACACCATGAAAGTACTATCGCTTGCTGTCCGCAACATAATGAGTACGTTCATTTTCCATGACCCATTAGAGCAATTGCAAAGGAGAATTATGACGATGTAACTCGCCTGCTTCACGATTCACGCCCGGCAAAGAGTGAGTTCTGTGCATGGATCACATCTATCCTAGGTTGGTGAATTTGAAGGTGAAGTCGACGCCTGGAGCAGCATCAACGCAAAATAACGATTAGTACTCGGCTACGATGCTTACAACAGTAGGTAAAACAAACGCACCGAAATGCACTACACGGAAGGATAATGTGATCAGCATCCAGACCATCAGTTTGCCCCTGATGGACCCCATGTGCGTCTCCAGTACGAACGCTAGATGGTGAAGGGCTTGCGTCCCGCAGTTTCGTTTGACTACCACCACCAACAGCACGAATGACACGAGCTGAAGTATCCCGAAAACAAACACGGGGAGCACTGTTGAGCCGACATTCTTCTGGTTAACTCCAGCCATCTCGGAGTGATACCGCGCGCTTGGTAGGTGCGACATCACAAGAATATAAGACCCGTACAAGATAGGGATGATAGCTTCCAAGTAAGAGGTGACAACGAGGCATTCGATCGTGAAGAACGTCTCCAGCGAATAGCGCAAAAACGAGGGTTGTTCTGCCAGACCCTTTAAAGTCTCGGGTGCTCGGGATTTCTGTCGACGGATTGCAGTGGAAGAGTTTGGATGGATTTTCTTGGTGTATTTCTTGGTACAAGCGAGCCAAAACGTGGCAAGCTTCACGCCATTCCCGCGACATTGAATGTCCAAGACAGTCGGAGATGATACAACACCACGCATTTGCCTTGTGGCATGCAGAGTCCTCAACAAGATGTCGTCCTGTGTCGGTAATCGGCGGGGGAAATTCGTAAAAATGTTGATGCTATGTCGAACATGCCTCCCTGCAATCGCCGTATCTCGACACAACAAGCACGTTGCGGTGAGCAGATTGTTCGGATTCTCGATACTTGGCACAGAATCGCGAAGCCTCAATAAAATGCCATTCGTCCGACGGTGCAGACCATATAGCACTACTATTGTTTGCGATAAGTCTGTGATAATGATGGCCGAAATCGCGATGGCCGACGTCGCACTTTGCATGCATGTAGCCACGTAGATGGCGTTGAAGAAGTCGACAGTGAAGATAACCAGCTCTGGTGTCATATCTTCAACATGCTTCGTGCACCTCAGCACGATATTTTTGATGACCACCTTCATCAAAGGCAGTAACAAAATCACTAGAAGCTGGTATTTGGACCCTTCTACGAAGCGAAACAGCACTTCATAAACTGGATACACAAACATCATCATGATCTGAGCGTGCAAGAAGTTCATGTATTGAATGAGCTGCTTCCGATGGGCCAGCAACTGGCGAAGCGTCCGAGCGCCCAGTATAACTCGAAACAAAACAATATGAATGATGTTGTAGACTGGAGTCAACACCAACGTGGAAAATGGGATGGGGAAAATAGTGTTGGCTGCAATGGCCATCCCGCAGGCCGTAAAACTGATAGCAATCCCACCCGAAAGCAGCGCGAGTTGGCGTGCAGATACACGGAAGCTATTGACAAAGTAGACGGCTTGGCCTGTAGATGTGTGGGCAATCGCAAAAGTTACGACTGCGGCTCGTATCCAAAACCCGTAGTTTGCTTGCCACCCGTCCTTCGGGTCCCGTAGTGGCAGCGACTCTAATAGAAGTACCAGCACGATTATCGGGAGTGGCGTCCAAAAGCACACGGCTACTGCACGAAATAGTGATGTTGTCCGTGTGTACGTCTCCAAAGCGAGCACTCGATGGATGGAGTATTTCCCGCCATAGTAGCTTATTTGTAGATTTTTCCAAGCGCGAAGAAGCTTCAACCATCGAGTCGCCTGTGTCCTTGTATCGCTCATGCAAATTCGACTTCGCAGTGAAGCTTTCGCCGCCGTCTCGTATGGTAAAAGCTGTGTCCGAGTTGATAATGATCCACGAAAACCCCCGACCAAAGAAGACTATAGTTAGCAGAACGACAATACATACACGAATGTCCTCAGTTTCGGCTAAACTTGCCAATGACGTACATCGATCCGTCCGCTCTCCGTTCTAGTTTAAAAAAAAATCAAACAATTCTTCGAAGGAAAACTCATTGAGTTCCATGGAGAGTAAACGGCCTTGACGGTCGCATGGCTACGAGGGGCAAGGCGAGGGTAACGAATTCCTGCAAGAGTGTCACCCAGAACAGAACGCTGAATGAAGTCTGAATTCAATCACGAAGACCCTGAGTCTATCTGGGAGCAGTGGCAATGTTACCCCCTCTGTGGAAGACGTCGTGGAGTCACGACATGGATCGAACTCGCCCCCACAAGTCCACTTTGCGATATGGGCGGAGGTTTTGCATTTGTTCGAAAGCTGTGGCAGGGTATTTTTCATTTTATGACACGGCTATGGGGTTAGTCGGAGTACTGTGTATTTGTCCAAGTACTTCTCATTAGATCATGCCTCGTATCGTGTCGAGCTGTCGTTTAAGCCCGCGAAATTTGGCGTGCTCCAGTGGTCATGTCGGCTCGGCATTCCCGTCGTCACTACACCGGTCTCATAGTGGAGGCCCACAAATTACTGACCCTGCAAAAAGCATCAGCAGGACTCATTTGTGAGCCTTCGTGTAATTATAATCGAAACTGCGTCGTGCTGTCAGTTCACCACAAATATAGTCCCCTTGGTTGAGTGTATATTCGTAGAATCGGACACACTTTCGTGGCGGCGAAAGCTTCGTTGCGAGGATGAATAAAACACTGAGGTCCAGGGGGTCGAAGCTACTTGACGCTTGGAAGAAGCTACAAGTAAGTTACTATGGAGGCAAGTACTCCATTCATCGAGTGCTCGCTTTGGAGACGTACACACGGACAACATCACTATTTCGTGCAGTAGTCGTGTGCATTTGGACGCCACTCCCGATGATCGTGCTGGTATTTCTACTAGAATCTGTGCCACTACAAGACCCGAAGGACGGGTGGCAAGCAAACTATGGATTTTGGATACGAAACGCAGTCGTAACTTTTGTGATTGCTCACGCATCTACAGGTGAAGCAGTTTACTTTATCGACAGCTTCAACATCTCTAGGCGCCTACTCGCATCGCTATCGGGTGGAATTGCTATCATTTTTACGGCCTGCGCTATTGCCATCTCGGCTTGCACAATCTTCCCCATCCCTTTCTTCATACTGGTACTGACTCCGATCTACAACATTATCCACATCATCTTGTTCCGGGTCATCTTGGGTGCTCAAATGCTGCGGCAATTGCTGGCACATCGAAAACAGCTCATCCAGTACATGAACTTCTTGCACGCTCAGATCATGATGATGTTTGTGTATCCAGTTTATGAAGTGCTGTTTCGCTTCGTAGAAGGGTCCAAATACCAGCTTCTAGTGATTTTGTTACTGCCTTTGATGAAGGTGGTCATCAAAAATATCGTGCTGAGGTGCACGAAGCATGTCGAGGATATGACTCCGGAGCTGGTTATCTTCACTGTCGACTTCTTCAACGCCATCTACGTGGCTACATGCATGCAAAGTGCGACGTCGGCCATCGCAGTATCGGCCATTATTATCACAGACCTATTGCAAACGATAGTCACGTTGTACGGCCTGCATCGCCAGACAAATGGCATCTTAACGAGGTTCCAGAGCTCAATACCGGGACACGATAACGTGAACAACTTACTGAGTGCATCATGCTCCCTGTGCCGAAACTCTGAGATGTTGCGGAAGCAGACTCGAAGCGGTATAACTACGTTCTCGAGTTTCCCGCACCGGTTGTCTGCAGCGGATACTCTCCTTTTGATAAGGTTGAACCTCACGGACTCGGCATTTAACTCGTCTGCGGTTGTATCGTCTCCGACTGTCTCGGATATCTCATCTCGCAAGTATACTGCAAAACCAACCAAACTTTGGTTTATTTGTACCAGGAAGCGCAACGCTGAAATCCGTCCAAGCAGTTCCAGCCTGGTTCATCCAGAGCTTCCACAACCTGTCGACTCTGAAGAACTGACATTGCTGCGCTATTCGCTGGAGACGTTCTTCACGATCGAATGTCTCGTTGTCACCTCTTACTTAGAAGCCGTTGTCCCCATCTTCTACACTGCTTACATATTGGTGATGGTGCATCTTCCAAGCGCGCAGTATCACTCCGAGATGGCTGGGGTCAACCAGAAGAACGTCGGCTCAACAGTGCTCCCTGTGTTCGTGTTCGGGATACTTCAGATCGTGTCGTTAGTGCTGTTGGTGGTCATACTCAAGCGTAACTGCGGCATGAAAGCACTTTACCAGCTCGCGTTCGTGCTGGAGACGCACATGTGGTCCATTGTGAGCAAGTTGATGGTCTGGATGATGATCACGTTGTGCTTTCGTGTAGTACATTTCGGTACGTTTACCTACTGTTGCGAGCATGGCAGTCGAGTGCTGATGGTTACGTTGTGTTGGTGCTGCACCAGGCGTCGACTTCAGCTTCAAGTTCACCAAATTGGGATGGTAGGCCAGAACTTTCTCGCTGCCAAGCCAAGCCAGCAGATATCAACAACCACATTGCCCTCCCCCCCCTCTCTACTCTAAAGCTCGTCCTTCTGAGCCTGCAGGTCCTGCTTGTACTCCTTCACCTCCCTCAGTGTCTTGGCACTAGCCTGCGTAATCGGGTCATTTACTCCATAGATCTTCACCGCGATCTTATGCGCCCGCTCTAGCAACTTAATGGCGTCGTCCACCTTCTTCTGCCGCATCTTGACGCCGGCCAACGCGTTCAAACTGAAGGCGTACGCCAGCGTCTCCTCTCCGTCTCTCTGCAGGAAAATGGCACTGGCCATCTCGGCCGCCCTCAGCGCCTCGTCGATCTCGTCCACCGCCACGTGGGCCGTGGACAGCTCCATGTAGAGCTCCGCGATGCCCTGCGTGAGTCCGTTGATGTCGGCCCCCTGGGCCTTCACCGCGTCCTTGAGCACCTTGAGGTTCTTCCTCTTCTTGCCCAGTTTCTTGTACCCTTCGGCGATCCTCAGGGACGCCTCGACGTAGGCCTCGTGGGTCACGCCGAGCCCCTTTTTAACGTGTTTGCGCAGCGTCTTGTACCTGGCGATGGCTTGCGCGAACTTGTCCTGGGCCATGTACGCGTCCGCCAGGCTGCGCAGCGACAGGCCGAGCGACGGGTGGCTGTCCCCGTAGATCTTGTCCACCATGGCCACCGAGTCCTCCAGCACCTCGATGGCCTCGTCCAGCTGCTTAGCGCGCAGCAGCACCGACCCGTAGTCGTTCAGCAGCTGCGCGTACAGCGACGCGTC
>JAHQIV010000088.1:0-37082 GCA_030463285.1 Phytophthora europaea | reverse complement strand
TTGATTGGCTGATATTCAGTGCATTGTCAAGGGCGACTGAAGACGGAGACGATGACAAGAAGCCTCCGCGCACTGCTACTAGAGGAGCTAGAGATCGAAGAAGCGACTCGGCTGCTCATGGATGGCGATAGCGACGATGAAGACAATGAAGAGGGCCTCTTTCACGATGCAATTGCCTCGTATCGGTACCTAACACGCTCAACTGTCTACAAAGCTGCTCGTTGGACCCCGGGGAGGATATTCCGGAGCGACTCGATGCGAGCTCGACGCGACCTGCGCATGAGCAGAAGGATGTTCGTAGTCTTACTCCGCTACATTGAGCACGATGTGGTGTTCGCCCGCGCGCCCACCAAGCAACAGCAAGCCCCCGTGCAGCTGCAGCTTGAAGTATTTTTGTTCGCGCTGCAGTCCTTGTCTACACACCGTGTAGCGCAGCATTTTGGCATCGCGGAAGGTGATATGATGTCTGCTGTTCTCCTTGCAAGGGATGACCTCTTGACCTAACTCGTTATTTGTATGTATCTACAGGTTCGGTATACAAATTCAGAGACCGAGTCACTAGTGCCGTGCTGTCTCTTGAAAAAGAGTTTGTCTGCTGGCCAAGTAAAGCAGAGAGGACTACAATTGCACAGGCATTTGAAGCTCGGTCGGCATTTCCGTCCTGTGTCGGTTGCGTTGATGGCACAGCATTTAAGCTGCTGAATGCTCCAGCTGTGAACCCGGAGTGCTATTTTTCGAGGAAGTCTGTCTACTGCATTGGTGCGCAGATTATATGCGACCACCGCCGTCGCATTATCTACTACCAGGTACGCGCAACTACCATGCTATTGGTGTGCACTCAAACTCATATCTGATTTCGCCGTCGCATTATCTACTACCAGGTACGCGCAACTACCATGCTATTGGTGTGCACTCAAACTCATATCTGATTGTTGCAATGAATAATTATAGGTTGGGCAGCCAGGATCCTTGCATGACAAGCGGTCGATGAGCATGACCATGATGTCCGATGCCCCTGGATCGTTTTTCGAGCCTGGTCAGTACGTGCTCGGGGATACAGCTTATTCATGCTGCTTTCCCTTTATCGTAACGCCGTATAAGATGCCCGCCAGCGCCAAGCCACGCCACAAAACCTTCAATTGGCTCCTGGCACAGCAGCGTATCGTAATTGAGCATACGATTGGGATTCTGAAGGCTTGCTTTCCGGTGCTGGAAGGACTTCGCGATAGAATTCGCGATGAGGATGACTTGCTGAAAGTGTCCAAAAAGATCGTGTGCGGCTTTATTCTTCACAACATGTGCGTCGACACTGAAGACACGTTTGAAGTATCGGTACAGCAGAATGAAGAGAACGCAAGCCAAGAAGCAGATGAGACCGTACCTGGGGACTGGTCCAGAGAAGATAGCGAGGATCTACGGACATGCGTGCAGGAAGTAGTACTAAGTCGTCGAGGCTTTTACTAAGTCAATGTACTCACATGCGATAAAGAATTTGTGCAACGACGTATGCATTTATTCAGATTTATGCTCACTACCGCGAAGCTTGATGAGCTCTATCTCCATCTTCTTCGCTTGTAACTCCATCTTTTGAGCCATCAACCCAAACATTCGCTCCATTTTCAGCTCCTTCAGCTTGAGCTCCATCTTGTACGCTTGAAATTGCTCTTGCTTTAAAGCCAGCTCTTCACGGCGAAAACTCATTTCGTCGCTGTGGCGTTTTGCACGAGTTTCCTCACGCTCTTCCCGAATGCTGGAAATCAGCTTTGCCACAGGCGATCCTTTCAGCTCCTCGTAGTTGCGCTTGTTCCCCGACACCTTTTCGGTCTGCACTGATGTGCTCATTTCGGCTGGCACAAAGTATTCCGAGACAGACACGGGTGTCGATCCGATTTGAGCTGACTCCGCTGCGCTCACAGAAGCCAGCGAGGTTGACGCGAGAGGTATGATCCCGGGCGGAGAACTGATCGCGACGGCCGTGGACGGCAAGTTGGTGGCGAGCGCGGACAGCGAGTTGTTTGTGGTGAGCATGGCGGGCATGGCGCTACCGATGTCGGCTGGCTGCCATGTGGACGAAGGTAGCGAGGTGGCCTTGGTGTTGCTCGTCGCCATGCTCGTAGAAGCTTGCAGGTTAGTTGACACCGGCGTGCAAACCTCATCTTGCGTAGCCACCGTGGCTGTCAAGGTCGTGCCGCCGTGCTGTCGTGGAGTCATGAGGCCGTTCCGCACCGTTGTACCAGGCTCTAGGACGATTGGCGGAAGGATGTTGTGCCTCGAGCCAAAAATGTCATTCATCTCGTAAAAATACTTGCATTTCTTGGACAGCATTTCTGTTAGCAGACAGATACAGAGTTGGTTAGCATCTGAAACGAGCAAATCAGAACTCAACACCTTACCTTTGATGCTGGACGGATCGGTAGCATTGACGCCGAAGCCGGAACGGCTCAACTTGGCCTTATACGTCTTGTACGAACTTTCAAGCTCGATGCACTTTGATTTGACTTGTGTGGCCGATTTCTGGGGAAGGTCAACTAGAGCGCTTTCATAAAACTTCGTTTTGACGCCCTTAGTGTACTGCTCAAGGTGCGTAGAGAGGAATTCTATCAAGGTGTACTCTTCTTCTGTGCTCCACCGCTTGTTCACCATCTTGGAAATGCGTAAGTGACTCGAGTTGAGACGACTTGCTTGTTCCTCTCCAGTCAAACCAACAAACTTAGCAGCCAATCAGGTCAAACCTTCAACTCTTGCTCAAACCTTCACCTTTTCTCCGGAAGGTTTGAGTTGAAAAAGACGGCACACGAAGATTTGATCTCATTGGCTGCTCAAACATACTTTCCAACCGTGATAACCACTAATGTAAATCGACGGCAATCCGCGATATATGAACAGGGATGGGGAACGCCAAATCGGAGTGGCATCCTATTTATATATATCAAAACAAGGGTTCGTCCGCTTAATAAGCACTTAAAGCGAAAAAATAGGACATAATCGTCGGTTTTCACAATATACCCACTTGCGAATATGGACAAGGTGGTGCACAAGCTGGAGCTGCGCGGGCAGCAGCCGACGCCGCTGGCCGACCAGGTGAAGACCCAACCGTCTTCACTGGAGAACGTGACGCTGCACGACTACCAGTTGGAAGGTCTGCGGTGGCTGCTGCGCAAACATGAGCAGGGTCTGAACCCCATTCTGGGGGACGAAATGGGCCTGGGCAAGACGCTGCAAGTCATTTCGTTCATCGCGGCCCTTGAAGCTCAGAAGAAGCCTCAAGGAAGTCGATACTTGGTCGTCGCGCCGCTGAGTGTGCTGCCCAATTGGATGGAGCAGTTCGAGCAGTTCGCGCCCAGCATCCCGACGGTCATGTACATCGGCCCGACCAAGGACCGCGAGGCGACGCAGAAGGTGATCGCAGCCAGCCCCCAAGACCAACCACTTGTGGTTGTGACGTCGTACGAGATGCTGCTTTATGACCATGAGTTCTTCAGCAAGACGGAGTGGGAATTGATGGTCATGGACGAGGGACACAGACTCAAGAACCCGAAAGGCCAACTCCACGGAATCGTCTCGACTAGACTGCGGGCAAAGCACATGGTGATTTTGACGGGTACCCCGATCCAGAATGACTTGGAAGAGCTATTCGCATTGCTGTCAGTCCTCAACCCTAGCGTGTTCAATGACCAAGGGCTGTTCGAGTCGACGTTCAGAGACTACTTTTCGGCAAAAACACAGCGTCTGGATGAGGATCAACGCGCTAAACCCAAGCGACTAAGCAAAGCGGAGGAGCTGATGCGCAGATTATTAGCACCGCTGTTGCTGCTGCGAACGGTTCAGGACGTGCAAGGTGCATTTACACTGCCACCACTGTCCGAGATGGTCGTACATACACCGATGTCGTCGATGCAGCGAGCATATTACAAGGAGGTTATCGCCAAAAATGGAGATGTCCTAAACGGTGCCGCGAAAGCTCACGGCAACAGGTACATCGCAGTCATTGTGCGTTTTGTGCTCTGTTGAATCCAATGTCTAACGGTGATATTGTTGCTTGCCTGGTTAGGGTCCCGCTTCTGAATATTCTTCCCCAACTGAGGAAAGCGTGCAACCACCCGTATCTGTTTCCGGGGGCTGAACCTGAACCGTTTTCGGAAGGCAGTCACCTGTTTGAGAACAGTGGCAAACTCTTTGTGCTGCATCAGATTCTACCGCGTCTGAGACAGGAAGGCCACCGTGTGCTGCTTTTCAGTCAGTCTCCACCCTTTTTGGATATCATCCAAGATTTTCTTACTCTCGAAAGCTTTGCGTACGAACGTATCGATGGATCTGTGCGCGGCAAGGAGCGTTGGCAATGCATTGAACGCTTCCGCAAAGACCCAGAAACATTCGTTTTCCTTATCTCGACACGGGCTGGGGGTCTGGGATTGAATTTGCAGAGCGCAGATACTGTTATTTTCGCGGATTCTGACTACAACCCGCAAACTGATCTTCAGGCAGTTGCACGAGCTTATCGACTGGGACAGACAAAGCCTATTCATGTGATCAAGTTTCTATGCGCAAATACAGTTGAAGAAAGCATTTACCGGCGTTCGCTAAAGAAGATGCGCATGGCTGACCGCATCCGCAACCTTGCGCGCAAAACTGATGACGACGGCGATGAAAATGATGCTGACAGCGGGAAGAGCTTGCTTGATATGATCCAGTTTGGTTTGCATCGCCTCATGGAAGAAGCTGCTGGTCAGGACGAAGACGCCCTGATGAAGCCTCTCGAGGAAGAATATATCCAGCACATTTTGACTCGAAGAACGACTCATGCATCTGAAAGGGGTGCTGATTCCAATGACAAGACCGTACCAAGTATAAAGAGTGATAAGCTGCTGGAATCGGGTGGAGATTTTCGAGAAGAAAATATGTATTATTTCGAGGGAGAAGACTACACGAAAGTCGTGAATACTAAGGCGAAAGATGCCGAGTTACTTCAGAAGTTGTGTGCTGAGGCAGCAACTACTACGAAGCGAAAAACATTAGCAGCTCGTAAAAGGTATGAGCAAGATGACGATGATGAAGAAGATGACGAGGACGAAGAGCAAAGCGCTGAGAATGAAGCGGAACAGGCTCAAAAGCGAGAGGAGCGACGCCAAAAAGCGCTGGAAAGGAAACTTGCTCAATGGAAGGCCAACAAATACACGTCAGCGGCTATTGACGACACCAATCCTGGAAATGGCTCTGTGCAATCATCTCTGAGCAGCGCAAGTCTTTCAAACAGTTCAATACGGCTGCTATACAAGTCTGGGGACGCCAGCCACCCGCCTATCAATTTTCTACGTTTGAGGCCATACATTATTGTTCACTGCGTGGACAACAGTGGTGTGTGGTGCTCTCGCGGATTCTTCCGTAGCTTGTCAACACTATCACCCTCGATCCAAAAGCAATATGAAGCGGCAGGACGCAATGGTGATCTCAAGCTTGGCAGTGCACACTTGATTCGGCTACCATCCCAGGCTACCACCGACAATCAGCCGCCCGTTGAAGGGTATATTTGCTTGCTCGTTGTGCAGGGCTTTGTCGGGAAGAAAAAACAGCGCGTCGGAAATGGCCAGCTCGTTCGTCAGGGTAAATCCTCGACTTTCCGCCTGAATGCGCTTGAGACTGCGTTGCAGACGCTAGCGCATCGTGCATTGGAGCTAGACGCTACCGTTCATCTGCCCCGAATCGGATATGGTACCCCGAATTTCAATTGGTATGCCGTTGAACGTCTACTAGCGCGCAATCTTCGCGACGTGGGGGTTGAGGCAACCATATACTATTATTCTGCTAGGCAACGAACATAGTTCAGACGAGAATGATAAGCTTGCGGGATCCAACTACGAGTAGCAGTTTCAATTGGTAGTCTCAGATGTATCACACGCTGAGTCAACACGAAGAGGATTTGAATCCCGATGCTTACTCATATGTAGTGTGACTCAAAGTCAGGGAATCGATCAGCTTCATCATCTCCAGGCATGACCCCTATTGCGCTCAAGTTGGCTAGTAGCATTCTTCTTTTATTCTTCAGTGACTCCATTTCCTCCTTTGCGTCGTCGATGCTTCGCTCCAACTCTTTGATATCATCGTTCAACTGATTGGAGTTGGCAGTCGTTGCCACGATTAGCTCCAAGGTTTTATTCTCCCATTGCGACTGCAACGCCTGGGAATCCACGTCCAGGTTTGCGATTTGATGCATGATCTCGCGAAGCAAGATTCGATTCCGAAACTCACATAGTGGATTCGTGCAGCGCTCAGTGTGCGCTTCTGCGTTGTGCCAGTTGTGGCAAAATTCGTCGCGACACGGCACGCCCTCTACGCACTGCCGCTCTCGGATGTTCTTGCAATCTCTGAAGCACGCTTTGCCGGGAGGTGGCTTGCACAGAACTGCATCTACAAACTGAATTGACTTTCGTAGCCAGTCTTTGAATTGGCTGACTTCATGTGCTGGTCGCATTCCTGCATCACAGAGTCCCGGAACAGGGGGTTCATTTGATGAATCCATGGCGCCAGCATGGTCAACTTCCTGGCCTTCCGGGTTTGCCGTCTCGTCAAGACCATCAGTAGCTACTAGAGACTCCAGATCATCATGCTCTGTGTGTGTCTTTGTTGACACAGTCCCTTTACCCGTAATGCGGTTATCTTCTTGGTCGTGCGCCTGCGATTCATCTTTTGTTTGTCCCGTTGATTCGACAGCACTGCCATTGCCCATGTCAATGTCAACACCACCAGCACTCTCCAGTTCGGTTGCCTGTACTGCTTCAGATGGATGCGCCTGCTCAAAATCGTGCACGACTCCACTACGGTCATCCTCCGAGGTGCCATTTTTCTTTGGGATCACTTCAACGTCGTGCTCCAGCCCATTCTCACTTCCATTGCTGGTCGTATCCTCTTCGTCACCGTCAACTTCAGTTAAGTACCTCCCTGCTTTTGTCAAATCACTGTCAATTGGCGAGCTCGACGTCTGCGGTTTAATATCATTCGCTTTGTCACTTTGCTTGGGCTCAAAGGACTCTCGGGTAGACTCCATCGGCACTGCCCCAGTCCCTAGGTTACCTTCCTTAGCCATATCGATATCCGTTCTCGATCCAGTTACTGCACCCTTTTCGTCCAATGCCACTACTTTTCCAGCAGGAGCTTGGGTCTCTTTAGATATGTGCGAGTCCACCTCTCCATCTTTATCTTTCTGTTTGGGGGCACGCGATTCGGTAGCCAACTTCGACATTCTCCTCAGACTCCATCGTTTCCTCCGTCCCGGTTCAGCTCCGCGAGCTCCTCCACGCCTGACAGCTTCACCAACGTGCTTGCCCTGACTGCTCTCAGTCTCACCATCATCACCACCAGCGGCGTCTTGCTCATTCCTCGGTGCATCTCCAAAATCGTTTTTCAGTCGACGAATACACTTATCCCGCTTCAAAGTGAGCTTTGCACCTCTCATTTTCCTTGACAAAACTCGAGCACATCTCTGCTGCTTCTTCTCATGGCCAGCGTCTTCTTTGTCGTCTTTGCGAACTTCCTCGTTGCCAACATCTTCTTTTACAACGACTTCTCGCCTCTTCTCCAGCTCACGTTCATCACGCCCAGACTCTGCCGACTTCTTCAATCTTTTCACCCCCGACGAGTGACTTCTCGTCGACAATCGCTTCCTCGTCACCCACTGCCTCGATGTTGTGCCAATCGGTGCAGGATTGTCCGAGGACACACCGTCCTCATCCCCACCGGTAGCAACAGCCTTCTTTTTTACAATTGCAGTATTACCCCGAGACCTCGCCGGTTGGTCACTATCCCCCTCCACTTTAGCCTCGCTCTTCTGGCACCGTCCGATCTGCAGATCTTTCGTCATTGCCTTCCGCACTGATGTGCCAGAGGCCCCACTGTGGCACGCGAAGATGAGGCGGTCCATCTCCACCATGAACCCTGGCGTCGTGCTCATGTTGCTCTCGATGAAGCGTGTCAGACGGCTGCAGCAGTCGTAGAACAGCTCGTAGCTGTAGTCTCGCGGAACTGCTGGCTGCATCAATTGTGTCAACTCGTCCTCGAAGGCGATGCACACGGCGTCCACCGCCTCGCACACGCGGTGACGCACCTTCCATTTGAGCTCTGACCGCAGGCGCTCGAAGATGGGCGAGGTTTCCTTGGGCTCCGGCACGCGGTGGTGCGGCATTGCGCGGCGTCTGGCAACCTTCGCCATTCTGAATGTGTCTTCGGCGTTGAGAGGGAGTGCTGAATACTGCACAACTACTATGTATGATACGCCAGATCGCGTTCTGATCGCTGATTGGCGGACGATGCTGACAAGTTGAAGCGGAATATCAGATCGTCAAGAACAAGAACAAGAACATGGCTACATTTCCTTTCGACGCTCCGATCTGCCGCAGAAAGCCTTCGCTGCGAAGCACGTCCGCATCAAGGTGCGATTGCAAGCTGGTGGACTTCATGGCGACGCTCGCCATTTACCAAAGTGTTCAACTGGGGTTATTTAATCACCGCGAAAAGGTATTATTGAACTCGCGACTGCCTCGCCGCAAACAAAGATAGGTTTTAGTCAGCGTGGATATACATATATCTATATGTACGTTCCTGTGCACGCAATGATAATGCAGCGGTCAGAGCTGCAGACATATTTGTCAAAGAACAAAACTCCCGATAGCAAACGGTAGACCCTTCCTACGCTGTTTGACGATCTTGAACCGAAACGTCGCACCCCTTCGTCATTGACCATGTCGGCTGCGGGTCCCGGATCAGCCGATGATGCCTACGCTAGCGATGACTACGAGCTGGAGTCCCCTGCGCGCTCGCAAGGATCTCCGGGGCCCCCACCGGTAGCTCAGCAGGATCAGACGCTACAGTTTGACACCGACGCGCTGGAGGACGATGAGAGCGCCGCTGGAGTTGTCACGCCATTGCCGAAGACCGCCAAATCCAAGCGTGCTCGAGCCCCTCGCGAGCCCGACGCTATCAATGGACGCCATCTGATGGACAACACGCCATGGACTTATACGGTATCAGCATTACAGGCCCGGATGCTGCGGATCCCCGTTTCGGAGTCTGCCGCTGTTCGAGAGCTGAGGGTGTTCGCGACCATAGACAAGCAGGCGGCACAGTCGAGGGGATCGAGGTGGAAGCAGGAATTGCAACCGACTGGAGGGTCTCCGCTCCGTTCGACGACTAGGAGGAAGGGCGCTAGCAAGAAACCATTGGCGACAGGTGGGAGGTTTGATGCGTACCGACGTAGCGGCCTGATTGAAGAGGCCAAGTGGGTGAGAGGTGACGGGAAGCTGCAGTGGACCTTCCCTATGGAGAAGTTCCGTCGCTTGAAGGCGTACGCTCCGAGAATCAAGGCGTTTGTGTATGGCATTGGCGAGACGGTGATGGAGAACCACTCACAAGCACAGATGGAGCACCTTTCCCGACAAGAGCAGGATAGGGCAATTACAAGCTTTGGATGGTTCTTCCTAGATCTAAGGTGGGCTAAATTTCACTGGTGGACGCGTTATAGCAGCAGTGCATTAACAGCATTTTATTGTCGTGCACCCGCCTGAAGGACGCCAGATCTGCCGGAACGGTGGCTAAAGTTACAGAATTCACCGTTTGGTGGCGAGGTTTTGATCTCCAGTACGTTCTCTCCTGGAACAATCTCACCAATTAAAGCATCATCAAAGTCTAGTAAAAAGAGATTGTTCACAAGCGGACGGCAACAGGCTAATAGGGCGACAGCCAACAGAACAGGAGCAGTGCCGACAGCATCGACAGGGATTCCAGGCGAAAATGGGGAGTACTTACAGATCGGAGACAACAACGGCCAGGAGATATTTGTTCTCTCTGTCTTTATCCAGGCAGCCCTGAACCTATCGAAAGTTGTTGAAGCTGCTATCGACGAGGATCGAGAAGAATTCGAGCGAACGGGATTCTGGCTCAGTTACTCGCTTTTTGACGTTGTCGTTCAGACCGACGTGTTCTACAATCTCAGTGTCGCCGAATTTTCTCCCATTCGCGATAGTTTTCGTGTCAAAAGCAGCTTAAGGGAGCTAGCACTGTGTATCGAGAATTTGGCGTGTCTTACGGTATTCGTGTGCACGGAGAACCGTGTGCTTGCAGGGGTGGAGGTACCTTTGCTTCCACTACTGTCCGAGGAAATCTTCTCGAAGTCGGACGGAGACGATGACGAATTAAATCCGGGTGATACAGCTGGGATTGAAGGAACATATTCGTTCCCAGACTTTGATGAAGCCGTTGTCACGGCTTCAGTTGCGGTGGAGGTTGAGGAGTCTGAAAAATCAAAACCTACTGAAGTTGACAATACAAATCAGCTCTCCGATGTTGAAGCAATTAACAGGGATGCCACAGAACAAAGCACGCTTGCGAGTATTTCTGCAGTGGCGACTGAGATGCCCACAAATGGACAAATTTTATTCAAGCTGGACCACTTGCGCTTGAAGAATGCGACATTGGTTCCATTTACTGGCCAGGAAAATATATCGATTGAAGTGGCTGTAGGGAAGGAACTTTTATCTGGTGGCTTAGTGTTTTGTACGTTTACGAAACACCACGCATTGGCAACCAGCCCAGCATTGGGGGTCATTTTGGAGAATATCTCAAGTCAGACCGCCATGGAGACACCAATTCGTATTCGCTGTTTTTCGTCAGACTCTCATCGCTTGATTGCAGATTCATCATTCGGAGCTGTAAGCATTACTCAGGATGATGAAGGCTTTCCGAGTTCAATTGTGCTGCAGATGATGAATGAATCTACCCAACTCGTCGGACAGTGCAGGTTAATTTGTACTCGCGGATCTGCCGCTCACCAAATGCTCCGACGTGAATTATTAGGCGATGCAAACGGGGAAAGACATCGTTATCGAATATGTCTAAGACTGAAATCCGTCCGGGATGTCGCACATCCTGGTGGGTATTGCCTTCGTTACCACAATCCCTTTCATAGTTCGGCATCAAGTAAGTAAATGCTCTGTTCCTTAATATGACCTGTATCACTTGAAGTTCGCACTACTAACCACGTATTCAGTTAGCAGTGACTGGTTTACGGTGCTAGACAAAGGGGCGGTGGAGAAGCTAGGCTTCTACTGCATGTTCGACGTACAAAAGGAACCCGCCCTGCTTAAACAGGAAATGCAAGAGTCCGTCAATATTGACTTGATCTCAAGTGACGAAGACAGGTGGGCTGAATTTATGTTTAGTAGGGTTCGTGATACATTCAATAATCTTGTGTTTCCTGGGCGTAGGGTGGGGAGTGCTGTTTTCAGTTTGAGCTATCTGTTTTTCTCGGAAGAGCAATTTTGCTGTTCCGATGACAAATGCGAGGAGATATTTGTGACACAAGCGGAAGCAAAGGCTCATTGGCTTGAGGTGCATACTGATTCAGCATTGCCGGACGCTGATGCTGGACGAGAAGCGTATTCGCATTCGTATCGAAGCTGCTCGATAAATATCCCAATTGTTAGTAGTGGAGGTGATAGCGGTTCAAGATCGCGTCGTGTAGGTTCCATCCGTGTATCTGCGTATTTAGAAGATAAGGGGCTTCTCACCGACACAAATGAGGCATCAAGTGGGATGGGGTAGGCAATTCGTCTTGTCATGCATGTCTCCAAGGGAACGAAGAGCTAATGATTGGTTTGTTGTATTTTTTATAGGCTCGTTCTGCCTACACCCTATGCGTTGGAGAGAGAAAACAAGACGGAGAAAGGTTCAACAAAATCTTCCTTGACCGATGCTCCTCCTGAAAGAAATTTGAGCGGAAGGTCAAGCAGTCTGTCTGGAGTGCGAGAAGCGGAAGAAGCAAAACTACACACGTCTTCAATCAAACAAACTCTCACTGCTGGTGTCTTTGCTGAAAAATCACACTCGACCACTGAAGAGGAGATATTCAACCGAGCGCGCGAGCAAGAAAATGAAGCTGCACAATTCAAGGAGGCCTTGGAACGAGAAAGAAGTACGTGGAAACAGGAGCAACATCTTCAGCAATTGCAATGGAAACGCCGGTTTGCAGAAATGGAGAAGGCTCGTATGGAAGAACTGGAGGAGGAATGGGCACGTCGTGAAGAAGAGCGAAGCAACTTACTGAAATCAGCGCAAGATGAATATCAGCGACTTGAGCAAACGCTTCGGAAATCATTAGCTGATTTGGAAACGCGGGAACGCCGATTGACCCTTGCCGAAGCAGCTCTGCAGCGAGAGCAGGACGCTAAACGCGATGAGAATGAGTCTCTTAAGAGACGTCTTAAAAGTGAGCAAAATCATACCTTGTCGTTGGCGAAGAAGCAAACTGAAGCTTACGAACGACGGATATCCATGCTAGAGACGCAGCTCAATGATGCTGAGAGGCGAGCCAAACAAGTTGAGACTGATTTTGCCGAACACCGTCAGCAGCAGCGAAAACTCCCCGAGTCTCGGTTGAGAGAAGAAATAGCGGCGCTGAAAGGTAGCGTGGCTGAGCTGGAAAAACAAAAAATGGTCAAAGAGCGCGAGTGCGAGGTTGCAGAAGCGAACGTGCAAAAGATGAGGATTCAATTAGAACACGTGGCTAGTTTGCTTGCTCAGGAAAAGAAGAAGCATGAGGCACGAGTTGTTGATGAACTGGAGAAGCTCCGTGTAAAGTACATCGCTCGCGAAGAGAAATACGTATTGGACGGTGATCGAGACGAGTTACGAGCCATCAAGCAGCAGCTGGATAATCTCAAGGGATTCAATCTGCATGTTGGCAACAGAAAACGAAGCTTGCGTAGGCATCAATTGCCATCACCACGGTATCGACCCACCCAGCAATGGCACACACAAAGTCGCCAAACCGCGTTTACACGTCATACTCGCTCAGCAAGCCATCAACACTTCGTTTCAAATTGCTTCTCTGATCGTGCATATGAAGATGGAAGTGACTCGGAATCTCATTCTAATGTCGAAACCAATCGTGTTGCCACAGCCCCACTTGGCGTTTCACGCCATGAACTCAACACGAGCTCTCAATCTCGAAGAAATGATCACGAAGAAGTATCCATGCGTGGTAATGCAAGCGAGGACGGTGATGATTTAGGGGCCTCGGTGCATTCAAACGAAGAACCTACCGACACAGAGCTTGGCCGACTCATTCGTGAGCGGAAGCTGTTACTTGCTAGTGGAGCTTATGACGCACAGAGCTACCTGGTGCGCGAGCTTGACCGACTTATCAAAGCCACGAAGGCGAATTCCGAACACCAGAGTTCAATTACGTAATTAAACCAATTATGATGCCTTGCTCAACATTTTCATTTTATTTTGTAGTGTTCGCATTTTGACACAGCAAAACTAAGGTGGCCTAGTTCTTGAACTTTTCAAAGGCTTGGTTTAGCACAGTAAACAGCTCCTTAGCCTCCAGTTGCTCAGGAATCGTGGCACCGCGGAGTTTGTCGGGATGGACGACTCGGATGATGTTCCTGGGAGAATAAACAAATACAAACAATGTAAAAAGTAAGAAACAAGATCATGAACACGATACAACAAATACTTTGACCGCACCGATAGGCCTTGCGCACTGTATCATCGTCCGGGGACTGCACGACCATCAATTGACACTTCTTGAGCGCATCGTTCGAAGAAATCTGGTCCAAAGTCAGAATCATGTGCAAGAGTTCTTTGCCAAACGCCCACATCTCCACTCGCCGGTGGATATCACCTCGGACTGCATCTGCTTCATCAGCCTCTAATTTCTTCTTCATTTGCAGTTCGTGTCGCTCGCGCAAGCGTGCTTGCTGGCGGAGATACAACTCTGTGTCAGCCATGGTAGGCTCAGGAGGCAATGGTGGCGTCTCAGTGGATGGAGATCGAAAAACGGGTGAATGTTCTTCCTCGGCCTCACTTTCTGACGTTTTGCTTTCACTTTTTCGTCGAGGATGACGATTAGGTTGGACATCTGCTCCAATGCTGTCATCTCCATGAGGCCGCGGGGAATCATTAGGATGCGCTTGTGGCGAAACTTGCGGCTCCTTTTGCTCTTTTTGTTGCTGCTTGCTATTCATTTGCTGACGCATTTGCGAAACACGGACCGCCTTCATGCTCGCGGGTCGTCGTCTTCCATTGCGTCGCGCCTGCTGCTGCTTGCGCTTGCGCTCGCGCTCTTCCTGTGCCATTTTTTCCCACTCTTTTTCGTATTCCTCCTTTTTCTTGGTCTCTTCATGCTCCTTCTCCTGTTTACGCTTTAACTTCTCGTTGCGTTTTCTTGCACGAGCTTCCATGTACTCATTCATGCGGCTTTTACTCGTGATGTGTAAATTGTCACCTCCACTCATACTTCGACTCTTTCCTCGGCCCTTGGACGATGTAGGTGAGCGTGACGAACGCTTAACGTAGTTATCCAGACTGGCCTTCCGAAGTTTTTGGTGGACCTCCGTTTTAATTTTACCGACCACCTCGTTATCATCTTCGTCGGAGGAAGCTTCCTCCGACGAAGATGATGACGATTCTGACAAACTTTCCACTTGCTTAACATCCAGATTCGAAGGTTGGCTCTTTTCGACGTCAGGCTCGTCAGAATCGTCGTCTGAGGAGGATGAAGAGGGCGATTTCCCGCTAAGATTCTGGCCTCCTCCAGTATCCGATGTCTGTCCCCGCGGCTTCAACGGATCCGCGAATCGAGTTGGTAATTGTGTTGGCTTGTCGGATGCCTCGCGCCATTCATGTCCTTCATCGTCGTTATCGTCATCTGATTCACTCAAGCTACTCGAGTCTGCGTCAGCTCCAGCATCTGAAGGAATTAGCTGCGACGGAATATCCACGTGAACTGGACGGGCAGCTGTAAACGGCACAGGGGTCTCGTGTACCGCAACTGGTGGAGGAGGCGGTGGCGGCGGCATCTCATCATCATCTGATGAGTCACTCGAAGATGACTCGCTACCGAAAATGCTATCACTGGACTCGTCTTCATGGTGGGATGGGGACTTGGCAACATACATGCGAGGTCGCTCTTTCAATACCTTACTGTGAGCAAAGCCTTGGCGTGGTGGGAGTGGTGACGCGAATCCCGTTTCAGTAGTCGCTGCTCCATCCGTACCATCATCTTCAGATTTCGTAATGTTCAGACCATTCCGAGGAGAAGAACCCCGCTTGAATCTAGACGAAAGCTTCTCGAAGAAAGTTACTGATGTACCAGTGGATTTACCGTTCCCCGCAACAGCCTTGTCATCTACTGGTTTTTCCGGGGGCTCTAGTGAAGTTTTGATTGTCTGCGCTGATGCAGCCCGGCGTTTACCCTCTCTCAATGAAGGTTTAGGGCTATCATCAGTGAAGCTCGAAGCCGAGAAACCTCGCGAGCGGCTGCGGCTTCGATTTGGACTTGATGCCCCACTTGTAGGAAAGGTTTCTCCAGCCACGGTTGGGGCTGGTGCTGTTGGTGCCGATGAGGTGGGACTGGACGGAGAAGAACCTTTACCAGCTGTAAAATCGAAGCTTGCAAGCTCCGCATCGACAGCCACGGTCGCGATACTAACCCTGGGGTTGGCAGCGTCTTCTCCCACCTCTGACAACACATCGGGATAAAACCCCACCGACGCCGCGGTGGCCGCCGCTGTAGTGGAACCCACCGTTGCTTGAAGAGCTGTTAGCTGCTTGCGAAGATACTTTTTCTCTTGCTGCTCCTTCTCCAACTGAAAATTAAGTCCACGGCTGATGGCCTCAGCATCTTCATACCGCTTCAATATAGTCTGATATTCATCACTGGCGACCACTTGCACTGCGGTAGGCTTTTGGTGTGCCGTAGCCGTCAACTGTTGTTCCATTTCACACAGTTTCATCGAAAGGGCTGCATTTTCAGTCTGCTGTTCCCGGATCTGCGCCTCCGCAGCTTGAAGCAACTTTTCGTGTCTTTCATTCTGCGCCTCCATCTCACGTTGCTGCTCCTGTTCCTTCAGATCCCTTTCTCGTCGTGCCAGTTCCTCCAAAGTGGCAGCGTCCGCACGCAACTGCTCACACTGCGCCGTAAGCGCCGCCAACCTTGTCTGCAACTCGGCCGACTGCAGCTCGTACTGCTCCGAGTGTCGCGCCATCTTCTCGCTGGCCTTCATCAACTGTTTGTTGCGCTTCTCAATGATCCGCTGGCACTCCTTCGTGCGGATAGCGTACTCCTCCTTCTCCTTGTTAGCCTCTGCGAGCTTTGCCTCCAGCTCCTCAGCGCGCTGCTGTGCCATCTCAAGTTGCGCTGTCAGCGCCTTCAGCTCCGACTTCTTCTTGCTCTGACGGAGCTTCACCCGCTCGTGGAACGTCTCGAGCGAGTCCCCAGCATCATCGTCGTTCTCGAACAGCCCCTTTCTTTCTCCGGAGTGTCCTCCATTGTCTACCGAGCCGACGGACGAGCTCAGCGACGTCGCGGACGTCGAGAACATTGTGCGGCGTCGGAAGTCTCCCCCTGACTGCGCGTTGGACGAGCGGCTGCGGCTCGCAGCCCCCAGCAGCGGTGGCACCGCACCCACTCTCTGTCCGCCATCATTCTCGCCGTCGGACGCGTCCGAGTCGCCCGAAGATGACGAGGAAGACGAGAAAAGGCCGCCGTTGCGGCCGCGACTGCTGCCCGCCGCAGCGCGAGCGCTCGGGAACAAGGGGCTGTCTGAACAGGACAAGTGCGCGTAGAGGTTAGCAGCACGAAGGGGGAGCTGGCGGTGGGTTTACAAGCACTAACCTTTCGCCCCGGGGCCCACCGTGGCGCGCCGCATGACGTCAGCACCGAGTTCGGGCTTTGCTGGATTGCGTCTGAGAACTGAAACGCGACGTGTATGGGACCAAATATTTGTGTGGTCTCAAAACTATAGTCCCAATTGTGACGCGAGAGAGCGGAGCAAGTCTCTCCACTTCACTAAACTCGATTAATTATTGGCACCAAAGAGTGCAACCGTCGCAATAAAAGGATGGTGACGGCGACCGCCAGCGACGCGGAGAAGCTCAAGAAGAAGCTGCGCAAGCGGGTGAACCAGGCGCTGGACGAAGTGTGCGGAGAATATGCGCGCGAGCAGCAGCAGCGCACGTCGCTGCAGCAGTCGGACGTGAGCGTAGATCGGTCCTACGGCAGCTGCAAGACGCTGGTGGCCTACATCTCGGACAACATGGCCACGTCGCCAGGCTTCGTGGAGCAGATGGACCGTATCATCCTCGCCTGCTTTAGCGGCGCCTCCAAGCGCGTGCTCAGCACCGTCGCGACGCAGGAAGTCTGGTTCCGTGCCGATGCGCAGGACCAGCAGCTGCCGCCGCAGCATCAGCAGGAGGGGGAACCGCGCAGAGGCCGCAGTCGCAAAGGACCTCGGGGCCTCGAGAAGCCCACAGCAAGAAAGACTACTGCTTCTGCTGCTGTTGACGAGCCTGTTATCAAGCAGGAGAGAGTTGAAGTGAGTACTATCGGTGCTCGAGGTGATACCCTTGCAGACGGTGCGGGGATGGAGAGTCGCGAGGTGGCGGGCTCCGTCCTGGCAAAGCGGCCGAGGAGCAGGACCAGCAAGAAGAAGTTGTCTACGAAGAAACCGCTGCAGGCGCTGATGGTGGCGGAGCCGAAGGCTGCTCAGCGACGCGTGGACACTGTGAGTTCTGCTGAGAGCGTTGAACCGGGGGCAGATACAGAGACGGACGAGGAGAAGGAGGAACGCAAGAGACCCAAGAAGAAACCGACCCCGCAAAAGAATGCCGCAGTTCCAGTGGAGGATGAACAAGGACTGTTGACGTTCAAGGAAGCGATAGGCGGGCTTTGCTACCAAGAGCATCGAACGCTCAAGCAGACCAAGTTTTTTAAGGAGCGGCTACGCAAGTCGATCCAGTTTGTAGACGCTCTGCTATGCCGACCGCCTCCAGGTAAAGTGTGCACGCGAACTTGCAGCAAAATTCGGGGCTCGATGTGCAACAGCCCCGTGCCGTGTGAGGACAAAATGTGTCGTATCTGGCACGACGTCGAGGCGCATACGGATCGCTGCAAAAACTTGAAGTGCGAGTTTAAACTCCGAATTTTAGTGCGAGAAACGATGCACAAACTCCACACTAAGCAGTTGGAGATTAAGAATGCAAGCCTGAAACTGCGCAAGAAGAACGCAGCTTTGGACGATCTGAACGCCACTGAGCTCAGCGAGCCGGGTACTTTTGCTGACGCGATAGCAACGCTCGAAAGCGAAATTGAGAAATTGGAGCAAGGTCTTGTTGAGGAAGAAACCGAAATGGCCCAAATCAACGGAACTCTCGAAAAGTACTGGGCGATCTTGAACGAGATCGGAATTGAGTCGAGACACGATGAGATCGACAAGTTCCCGGAATTCGTAACGCACTATGCGATCAAGAAGAAGCGCAAATGAAGTGGCATGATCCAGTCGGGCCAAGTCATTTTGCAGGTAAGCTTGCATGGTTGCTGCTACTGCTCATCAGCAGATGAAGAGCTTGGTTATTTATTTCGATGCTGCATGGATTTCATAATAACAAAATCCTTCGTCTTCTTGTTTGAGAAGATTCCTGTCTGAGGTCATGCGTGAACTTCAGGACGACGAAGACGGAGATGAACTTTTAGTGTATGTACCATTGCAGCGTCAACATTGCTGTTGACATGTCATGTACCGGTATGAGCGCCCGGATATCTAGTAAGCACTGTCGTGAACTCATAGTGATGGGGATTTTAGTACAGTTTGACCCGAACAGTCAACAAAGTTTTCAGCACCAGTCCTAGAATGGCGTTTCCGATGCCGATGTCACGACCGTACCCACTTCGGCGTACCAGTTTGAGAGCTACGACCCCATGAACGCGACTCTATCCAGCAACTCCAACTTACCGCAGCAACCCTTGGATCCCAAACCAGTCCTATTAAGATGCACTAGGCGTTGGTGATTGCGCGGACCAACCCTTCACGATCGACCGGGGCGGCGCTGACGAAATCGTAAAAGCTGGTAGCTACGGCTATGCTGCCGTTCACGAACTTCGGATCGCTCGCTGAGCTCGTTGTAGGAGATGAAGAATACTTGTCGGTCAAACCTTTCAAACTAAACTTCGCCTAGCTTCCGTAAAATTTGTAGCCCAGGCACTGCGCCGAGATGCAGAAGGGTGACACCATGCTCAAGCTCGACAGCTACAGCTCCGTCGGTATGTACACGGTGCAATTTGCGAATGTGACAAGTGCTTTCTACTGTCAGCGCGGAGAAGGCCGGTTTTGTAAAGTCTTAGGTACCGATCCGTTGACTACATTACTAAGAATTGACTAGATGTACTCGGTGTACGTCATCTTTGTAATGGTGTATGATATTCGCGGGCAAGTGTCAGTCGCGAGATTGGCCTCATCAGAGCTTCAAGTGAACTCGTCAGTGCTAGATGTGTCGATTGGGCTTTCGCCAGACAACGAGCGGAGGGCTGGTATTGTGGTTTTGCTGACCGCTTGAGCAAGACGGTACATCTCGCTGCAGTACCTGTCAAGGTGCCAGCCAAGCCGACGGCACGCCTGTTTGTTTCCATGGTGTTTAGTCACCCCTCGACAACGTGTTAGATCAAGACCCGCGGTTCACAGGGTGATCCTGACAAGAGGTATCCACATTTCTTCAAACCCAGTTGTCAATCTCGACAGTGGACCACCCGCAGACGGTTGTACAAACTGAACACGTCAACCGAGTTAGTTGGCGTACCGAAGAGCCGTCCCCGCTCTGGAGAGACAGCTTGGTGATAACGGAGCTCGCCATCCACCACCCAGTACATGTCCCGACCGGGCATACACCAGTCTACGTGAACGCAATGTGGCATCCACGCATACGGAGCGTAATTGGCGTGGTAGCTCCTTCCTTAACGGGTGCGGGCTCCAGTTGCTTCCGAATAAACGGTGAAACACGATGATACGAGGGCATATATGGTGTGACGACTCACGCACACGCTGCGCGCAGTCCCGATGACGTATACACAATGGCTACGCCGAGCGTAGATACTCCAAACTCTGACCAATAGCTGAGCCTGCTTCGAACAAAAAGTACGAGTTGAACAAAGCGCTCAGCTCCAAAGCAGTGAACTTTGTCCGGCGTTATCCAATTTGCCCAGGACGCAATGGCAACATCTGTCGATCGACATAAGCTTAATGCAGACAGCACAGACAAAGCCAACACGATTGAATTCAAGGTAGGTTGATTGGTCTTGCTAGCTACAAGAAGACTAGCGAAACATAAAGTTTCTGATCTCAGTATGCAAACTCGCTCCGCGCTACATCGGACCATTCACCATGTTGGCGACATATGACAACGCGTACACACGGGACATACAGGCCAGCTTACGCCTCCAGCCAACATTTTACGTTAGACGGTTAAAGTCTTATAAAAAATACGCGTCACCTACTTTGTTGACTTGCCTACGCCTTCTCGAGCGTGGCGCCGCGCTGTGCAGCATCGACACCCTTTGTCCCGACGTTGGCCTTCACGTTCGAGGCGGTCTACTCGACCTCAGCGAGCTCAACCTTCAACTAGAGGCAGTCCACATCATCCAAGCAAGTCGCGAGATCGAAGTAGTCAGCCCACGGTTGGCCGAGCCCGAAGTGTGTTCTCGCCGCCTCCGCCCACGTTGCGATATACACGCGGAGAAATTGACTGGATTCAGCGATTTGATGATCATCGGAACATCCAGATGGAAGACGTTCCGGAAAGTGTGATGGGGTACTAAGACCTCCACCACAACCACCGCCGAATGGCGTAAAACTTGAGCGGGTGTTATAGATGCCTACAACACTCGCCCAAGTTTTACGCCATTCAGTTGTGCTGTTGGACCGAGTCCACTCTTGATCTCCACAGGAGACGGCACCCATGGAGCGCGCACTGGTTTACTAGTGCGCGGTGTCACGGGCATCGGCGCAATACAATACATGGGGCCGTCTTCGTCTCGCAGAGTCACAAACACTCCACTGACAACGTATGACGCCTCACTACGCGAAGGCTTCGAGCTTGAAGCGTCCTATTCATCTTCACGATGACGGCGTGACTCCCACGTGGGGTTGTTGTGTGATGGAACCTCGTCTACTTCTAGTTTCTATCCTCGCCGTAGTCGGTTGGGCCGCATAATCCCTGCAATGAAATTGATTCTTCTTGGCGACTTCGGTACGATCGACATTAACCATTTGACTTGATCTCCAATGACGCTGAGCAACTCATTTTGGCCTCGTGGTGGTGAGAATTGTGTGCACGCTGGATAGCGAAGTAACATATCTGGGATCTTGGACGACGGGAAGAGAGATGTTTCACTAGTGAGAAAAGACTCTTCTTGTCACTGACAAGCGAAGCTGCCAAACGGTTAGTGTTGACTAATAGCCGCCAACTTTTAAATCCGACGACACTAGAAACGCTGGTGATGCTGGAATATAATCGCTCGCTTTGGAATGCTGGCTGGTGGCGATAGCGATCAAGGGGCAACGAAACGAACATTCAGTGTGTGATCGTATATATATAATAACTATATTTATTATGGAGGGTTGCTGGGGATAATCAGTATTTTATTGCCTAATAAGAGTTAACCCCATCAGGAAAATAAAATAGATATTAATATTTTAACTTGTTTTCTAGCTCTGCTTGATGAAGAAGCTCCACGGTCTCATTGATCCTTATGCCAGGACTATCTTATCCTACTTGTAGAAGCTCGTCAAGATATCAGCCCGTCAAGGAAGAACAGTTCGGCGCAAAATTGGTAGGCCACTAGGTTACGAAACACATTGAGAGTGGTGGGGAGAAGCCTGCAGTCTATCCGTTCGACAAGGCTGACGACGCCTACGAAAAACTCAAAATGCGACACTGGTACATAGTGAACAAAGTCCTTTGACGCTAAGCTTAGCGAGGACGCGAGGACTAAGTCTTCAATACACGCACAATTTTTTATGCCAATGTCAACTGTATGTCCTTTTTTGTATAGCGATGTGCAATAAAACACAAAGCCACAAAAGGAACACAGCAGAAATTAGTGCCAACGCTGAGAGCGAGCTCAGATGCATGTGGCAAGTTTAACGACGGCGGGTGCCAGCGCAGACGACGGGGAGCCTTGCACGAGGTCGTTGGCGTCTTCTGCGACCTACCGGCTACGCGAGAGTTTAGCGGCGACCGCGCGGTTGCTCGAGGATTTTGAGCGGGAACAGCAGCACCTCGCGGACTTGAAGACGTACAGGGACTGCTGCAGACAACTGGTCACTTATATGGCGGCTCAAATGGACACGTCTCCGGGCTTTATGGACCAAATGGAGCAGGTTATTCGTGCAAGTTACTGTAACTCCACGATGGTGACGAAATCCCTGTGGGTTCGCTACAATGGCAGCGCACAAAGTGCAGATACCGATGCTCAACGTGCTAGTGTGCCGCACACTCCAGCTCATCAAGGGCGCACTATTAAGACAGACACGGCTACAGACAACGCAGTGACCGTGACTCCTCTAGTAGTCGCCAATGCAAGCGTGACTGGGTTGAGATCAACGTGCTCCCCACATGTGGACTTAACTTCTACACCCCCTACAGTGGGGAGAGCGGGAAAGCGTCAGTCGAGGATGCAGGAAAGTCAGGAATCCAAGCGCCCGCGACACATTGTGGCGCGCAACCTGTATGGCGCAGGAATGCTTGACTGCGACGAGAATGACGACGAAGACGAGGGCGTACTAGAGACCACCAAGGAATCCGAGACCGAAACTGAGACGGAGACAGACGAACAAGAATCCAATGAACCAGCCCAAACAGCACAGAAGAAAAGTGAAGGAAGTGGTGCAGGGATTGCTTGGCCGTGTGCTGGCGGCGATCCTATGAATCGAACTTCTGCTTATAAACAACGTTTGAAGACGGCCGTGACACTGGTGGATGCGGAAAATTGTAACCCACCGCCGAAAATGGTGTGCACGCGAGGGTGCGAGCGCGCTCGCTCTCGGATGTGCGAGACCCATCGCACCCAGGGAGGAAATGCAATGCCGTGTCACAACGGAATGTGTTGCATTTGGCGTGATATCGATACCCACACGGTGCGCTGCCAAAACTCTCAATGCGAGTTCAAGAACAGTGTGGGCTTGCGTCAAACGATGCACGACATCCAACAGAATGAGCTCAAGCTTGATGCGACAAGAGATAAGCTACTAGCAACTAGAGTACTGTTTCATGGTGTAGGCGCTGGCTCTGATGGTGCTCAAGGTCGCTGTGGAAGCTCAGCCCCCCAGCTTGAAAGCAAGCTGAAGAGGTTGGAGGAGCAATGCACCAAGCTAGAGGATGTTGTTGCATTCCACAAGGAAAGAGAGCGGACTTTTAGAGATGACCTTACCGCTATCGGAACAAACGGTACGTCTGATGAACTCCCAAACTTCAGGAGCCATTACGCGAAGAAGAGATCGAGGGAATGAATAGGCAGTGAGGAGTCGGCATCTCGAAGGGGAGAAACGTTCCACAGAGCATATGAGACTATTGTTTGGTATTATATTCAGAAAGCGTTTTGTGAGTTGTTCACTGCTTTTTGCGCTGGTGGCTTCTAGTAGCGTAGTGTGAGGCAAAGTCCGGGACTCCATCAATTTTGTCAGATTGGGTGTCGATGCCAATGCTACTCAAAGTGGCCCAATACTGTAGTTTCTCGTCGAGTTGTATGAGCAGCTCGCCGTTCAAGTTCTCCAAATTGTGCTCCAGAGACTCTATACGCTCGAAGGTCTTGGCATTGCCAACACTGACCCTCTCTTGGTTACTACGCCTAGTTAGGGACAGAAGTTCCGCTTTCGCACGCTTCAAGGCGTCAGAGGCGCTAGTGATCTGTTGCTGCTTTTGTTCGATACGATGCATCGTCTCGCGCAGCCTGACGCGAGTATTGAACTCGCATTTCTCATTCGGACAAGTCTCAGAGTGGGTTTCCGCGTCGTGCCAAGCGTGACAAATCGGATTAATGCATGGTGTAGACTGATTGCACATTTGCGCACGAATTGTCTTGCAGCCTCGACAACAGGAATAGCCTGGTGGAGGCTTGCACAAAGATGCATCCACGATTTCGATAGTGTCACGAAGACGCGTATTGAACTCATTCCGTTGCTCAAATGACCATTGCTCAATAGCACAAAGCTTTGCAATGGGATCTGCCGCAGTGCGAGATTTATCCCCCGCATTAGACGCTGAAGTATCGGGGTCTTTGGTATCTGTCTCCACCAAACTATCGAACATGGATTGGAATCTCACTTTTGCCACTTGCAGTCCATAGACTTCGTCACCTGCTTCCAAATCTTGCGCCACTTTACGCAGTTCCACATCGAAAAAAGTATTGTCTCCGCATCGGCGACTCTTTTCCTCACTCTCTGCTGATGGTCTTGCATCGGGTTTGTCTTCCTCATCACTATTTTCTTCTTCTGTGACAGCACTCACACTCCTCTTGCTCAACGGCACTGCTACAGTAACTGTCTTGGCGGCTGCCTGCTGTGCAGCCTTGTCAGGATTAGGGCCAGTATTCTTTACGAGGGGCATCTTACGGCTCAGTTGCTGCTGCGCGCCGGCGTTCGTTTCTTGTGCTGCATCTTGTGTACATGTAGTTGCAGAGGCAACGATCACTGTTGACACGTTTACCACAAATTGTTTTCTGACAATCCGGCACGACTGCTGATTCTTGTGTTGCACTAGCAGACATTCATAACTCGGCTTTCTTCGACTTAACATCATACTCCCTAGCAGGTGATGCAGTTTGTTGACCATCACCGTTCGGATCATCCGATTCTGTAGACCTTTGGTCTGGAGGTGGGAGTTCCCGTCGGGCTCGTTTCGAGTGCGACTCTGCAGTCTTTGGTCGCTTCCTAGTCACCAAACGTTTTCTCTTCCCCCACTCCCGTGGTAGCGACACTGTTGCCCCACTTGCATTTACTTCAGCTCCCTTCAAATCCTTCTTATCAGCGCGTTTGGATTCAGTTACTTGTGACGCCTTAGTCTGCTCAAGCGCTGTCGGAGGAGCTTTCTCACCACCCTGAACTAAAATTCCAGAAGTGGTCGTGTCGACTTTTGCCGTAACAGCTCTGTCAAGTGCGGGTTGTGTTTCAGCAGCCCCCGAGCCAATAGCATCCACTTTTGAAGAAACTACTTTAACAGGAGTGTCCTTCAATCTCGTATCGGCGCTTTTACTTACTCCCGCTTCGTCAGATTCCACCCGTACATCCTCTAATGGGACCCCCTGCTTCGCCTTCTCAACTTCCGACACCGCCTTCCTACCTTTAGAATTCATTGCACCCGCGCTCTGCTTCCTAGTAGAACTGTTAGCGAGCTTTTTGCCACCGTTCGGACGCACATCAGAAGTCTTCATCGACGTCTCGTCACCAGCTGCTGCCTTGTCACCAACGTACTTCCGACGGAACCACAGATTCTGCTTCACCACCGAGTTGAGCACATCAACTAGCGCCTTGCTCTGGAAGGCGAGGATGATGCAGTCCATCTGCTGCGTGAAGCCCGGGGACGTGTCCATATTGCACTCAATGTACTCCACCAACTGTCGGCAGCAGTCGTAGTCCGTCTCGTACGCCGACGCGCCCACTTGCGGGCGGATCGTGGGCGGCGAAGACTCCGGCGGCTTCAGTTCCTCCACAAAGGACCCGCATACGTCGTTCACCGCCTGTGCCACATGGCTACGCAGCGATCGCTTGAGCTCCGCCTTGAAGCGACCCACCACCGTCTCGGCCATCTTCCAACAAACCCAAAAATTCGAAACTCGATTTTGTGCGTTTTGTAAAATCTTGATAAAACACAGGATTTTTTTCTCCCCATTCCCAAGAAAACCCATGGCGAGCGAGCAAGCACCCACCACTAACGTCGGCCTCTTCGCCGTCGCCGACGAGCCGGCGCTGCCTGCAGCGTCCGAGCCGCCCATCAAGAAGCGCAAGACGGGCTCCGGCCGCAAGAAAGACGCCGTCTGGGACCTCACCACCGTGCTCGCGGACAAGCGCGTCATCTGTAACCGCTGCGGCGCATTGATCCACCGCTACGGCGTCACCAAGGTCGAGCGTGTGCGCATACATTTCGAGCGCAAATGCACGGGGGTACGCGACCATGTTCCTACAGTCAGAGGCGAGGAGAGTGTGGTCATAATGGAGACCGCCGGGGCGTCGGAGAGCTCGGATTCGGCGCTGCTGGGTGCAGTTGCAATGGCCCCAGCGGACACGTCCATCTCCAGGCACAAGATCAGCAGCTACGGAAACAAGAACGGCGCGTTCAAGCGCAAGTTCGCCTCCTGGTTGTACGCCACGGGGCAGTCCTTCGACAACGTCGAGAACGAGCTGTTGCTGAGTGCTCTGAGGGTGCTGCGAGGGGATGTGGCGCTACCGACGAAGCACGAGCTGGAGAATGAGCTGCTGGATCTTGAGTTCACGGTGTCGAAGAACAAAGTGACTAAAGCTATCACTGCCA
Source organism: Phytophthora europaea (assembly GCA_030463285.1). Classification (NCBI taxonomy): domain Eukaryota; phylum Oomycota; class Peronosporomycetes; order Peronosporales; family Peronosporaceae; genus Phytophthora; species Phytophthora europaea. The sequence goes on along the minus strand of JAHQIV010000088.1, from coordinate 10,733 downwards.
AGAAGTGCTGCCTCACGGTCGAGAACTGGGTGAACGCGGGAGGGTGTAGTGTTACGACGTACGGAGTCGTGTGTGAGGGCGTGCCTTACTTTCTGGAGGCGAAGACAGAAGCAACGCAGGAGTTTAGTGGAGAACTGATGGTCGGGGAGGTTGAAGCGGTCATGGCGAAGGAGAAGAAGGCTGAGTTCTACGGGATTGTGACGCCTACCGCGTCGACACTGTCCAAGTACACTCGCGAAAAGATCATGAAGAAACATCCTCGGTGCACGTTCTTTTATGGGTGTGTTTGCAACGCGCTCAGTTTGCTGCTGAAGGATGTCACTAGTGTGCTCCCTTTGCTGGAGAAGGTTCAGACTTCTGTGACTGAGCTAGCCGATGTGTTTCGTGGAAGCCAGAAACTGCAGGTGCTAATGTCCGACACAGAGACCAATCCGACACGGGAATTTCCAGACTCCAGCTCTGTATGCGCTGTATTGGAGGCTGTGCTGAAGCACGAAAAGGGGCTTTACTCAGTCGTTGCGCGTCGAGACTTTGTGGAAGTAAGTACGCCGGCGGAGCAGGAGAAGCTCAAGCGTATCCAGGACTTCGTACTGGGGGAGTCGTTTGTCCAGGACGTGATCAACTCACTGGCCATTCTGCGTCCTCTGCAGCAACACCTGAAGCATTTCCAAGAAGACCGACCCCCGCTTTCGCAGGTTTTCCCTTACTTCGTGGAGCTCTTGGCCGTGTACTCGTCGATAGAGTGGCTAAGCAAGAAAGAGAAGGCGCTCATCACTTCATGCGTAAGTGAACGGTTCAGTTCTATCTACGGCAACTCGCACGGCGTAGCGTACTTGCTGGATCCCCTGTATCTGGGCGATGCCTTGGATGAGAGGAAAAGGCAGGAGGTGGAAAGCTTCATTGTTCGCTTTTGCGAGCACGAGGGTCATTCTGTAGACATTTTGTCGCAGTTGGAAATGTTCAAGCGCATGGTGGCCGAGCTCAAGCAAGGCAATCCAGCGTACTGGCAGTTGGTTCAATCTGGAGCTGTATCGCCGCATGACTTTTGGATGGAGCGTCGAGGTCAGTGCCCACACTTGCACCAACTGGCTGTGGCGGTCTTTGCCTTACCAGCCTCGAGTTCATCCCCTTCTCCGTCACTCGCAGTCCAGGGTTTTGACGTCACTTCGCGCTTCAGCAGCAAATTGAAACCGGACCAACTCCAGAAGCTCACCCACGTATACTGCAACTCTAGAAGAGAGAACAGTGAGTCATTGCCGTCGACTCCTCAGCTCTTGTAAGTTACTAGTTTAGTGCATGTGAAGCTGAAAGACGCAAGTTGCTGCACAAAATCACTTCAACTTTATTATCTCGTATGTGGCATACTCTATGACTTTGTTCAGTTCCTTTCATTTTCGTTACCACGATCCAGGACGAGTTGAATCGATGGCTTCAATGGCGTTGAGAGGTGGCAGGCTGGCGGTGGTGGACCGATGGACGGCGAAGCTGAACGAGCGTGTAGCTGAGACGGTGAACTCTGTGTGTGAAGCGTTTAAACAAGAGCTGGAGCTGGCAGCGCAGCCAACTGCAGGCCAAGTGGACTATGATACGTACAACGACTGCTGCCAGCGATTGGTGCAATACATTGCGGCGAATATGGACACGTCGCCGTACTTTACTCAGCAAATGGACAGAATTATTCTCGCGAGTCATAGTAGCACATCGGAGCAAGTGTTGGGCTCCTTGGTGACTAAAGATGTGTGGCTACGTCCGAGAGAGAAGACCCGCGGAGACGAGGGACCCACAGTAAGCACGGGCCAGGATGAAGTTTTGAATCCAGCCCCTATGGTAGCGGATAATTCTAATGACCCCATTGTCAAGACGGAAGTCATCGTTGTGAATGTGTCGCCTTCAGATAATTTGCCGGTACAAGTTGAAACGGGAAAGACTGTGGGGTCGAGCAGCCGACGTAGTGTGCTATCGACTCGTCAAGATGTGGAAGTGGCCAAAGCGCCATCGTCGTCTGCCTTGGGACGCAGCCAGAGAAAGAGACCATCGGGTAGGAGGGCCATCCTGACAAAAGTGCCACCAGCTAAAAAACAGCGCCAAGGGGAGGAAAACAGCGCGATCAAAATTTGGAGCACCGCCGACGAGGATGATGGCAATGTGAGTGATGGCGAAAACCTTTTTGGTAGAGAAACGGAGACTGAAGAGGAAGAAGAGGAGGGGGAGGGGGAAATGAACGGACATGTGGAGATTGAAGGTGATGATTATGATGATGACGACGAGGATTCGATTGAATGTGGAAGTGATGAAGATGGTGGTGACGATAGTGGCGATGACGGAAGTAAAGTAATTAATACTCGCAAGACTGTTGCAGACATTGTCGGAACACTCTGTCATCCTGAGAACCGGTCTCCTCGGCAGACTAAAGTTTTTAGGGAGCGCTTGTGTAGGGGCATTCAATTTCTGGACGCTCTGTTGTGTAGACCCTCACCAGGAAAGGTATGCTCTCAAAATTGCCAAGTGTTGCGCAAACAGTGGTGTCGAGACATCGGCCCTTGCCGAAATGACCTATGCCAGCGCTGGCATGAAGTTGATGCTCATGTGTGGTGTTGTCAAAACAGACAGTGTGAATACTCCATTCAAGTTAAGTTACGTGAATCGATGCACCAGGTTGAGCATCAACATGAGCGCATCGACAACGTACAGAATGAGCTAGATGAGCGAAAGAAGGAACTGGTCAACGTCAATGCATCTCGTTTGACCAACCCACCCAGCAGAATTTCTTTCCTAAACAAGCAGGTGAATTTGCTTGAACGAGAATTAAAAAGCGAACAAGAGCAGCTGACGTTTTATCAATGCCTGGAGAGAGGGAATATTGAAGCTGCAGAAGAGGCTGGTATCGACACAGTAACTGGATATGCTGACTTTCAAACGCATTACGTGGTGAAAAATTGGACTGAAGGTGTTAGCGCTGCAAATGAAGTACGCCTGAAAGCAGATAATAACTTGCAAGTAGCCCCAGCCAGCCAAGCAGTTACCGAAAACGATGAGCTGTTACCGTCGTTGGATGACGCAATCGGAAAGCTTTGCTATGCAGGGCAGCGGTCCCAAGAACAAACCAAAATGTTCAAGGAACGTCTGCGGAAGTCTATTAAGTTTATTGATGCCTTGCTTTGCAAGCCACCTCAGGGCAAAGTGTGCGTACGAGATTGCAAGGAAATCCGCAGAAATCGATGCACAAAAGACGTGCCGTGTGATAATGAAATGTGCGGTAATTGGCATCATGCGGAAGCACACACGGACAACTGCCTCAATCCTCAGTGTGAATTCAAGCTCCGTATTATTCTGCGAGAAATAATGCACGGTATAAAAAAAAGCAGCGTATTGTTCAGGAAGAACGCGCAAAGGTGCAGAAAAAAACATCAGCACTGGAGATTATTCAGAGAGATGAAAACAGCGCGAAACATCATGCTGCGAGCTTTAGTCTGGTAGACACTCGGCAACAGGACCGCTTTTTCGAAGCTCAAGTGCTCCAAGACGAAATCGACCAACTCAAGGGGGACCTAGCAAAAGAAGAACAACTGCTACACGGCTTAAACGAGAAAAGGAAGGAGCTGAAAGAGAAGTTGTACACCATCGGAATCGACGAGAGCGATGACGTTATTGACGGGTTTCCAGAATTCACCACGCACTATGAGAACAAGCGGGGCTCAAGAAAACAGAGGGCACATTAGGTGTCAGCCAGCGAACTACATTTGTATTGTACTGCAACATCTCTTGCAAACATGTCCGTTCAATATGGACTGTGGCACCGGCGATTTTCAACGAATGCACGTGGCGTGGCGTCCCTCAAATACTTCGAAGTACTTTTGCTGAAAGAAGTATGCGACCTGGAGAGGTCACTTTCAACTTAGTTGTTGTACGTTTGTCAATGAACAGCAGATTACTATCCGAAGATGCGGTTGCAATTTGCTGGGTTTGGCTTCGAGCACGAATCGTGTGCAGATGTTAAAGTTTTCTCACGTAGCGACGAGGTTGATGTTTTGGTTTGAACCGTGTCTGCACTCATGTAGCAGAAGCTGCGTTACAGAAGCAAAGTAGATACCCTAATGTATGAGCTCTAGGCTAGAGCTCAGTCTGCAAGACCACACCTGCTCGTTTTTTTAATTCTTAAAAGGAGCAGTACAATTATTGTAACGTTATTGTGAAACCCGGGCGATTATTCGCAGTTTGAAGAACTGTGTTAGCGAGCCTCGAAAACGTTACAAATGCTTCCAAGGAGCTTCGAGCATATGTATACTACCGTATTTGAGATCTCATACTAGAGAGATATCTCTTAGTTCATAGTTGAAATTAACCAATCTATCGCACCAAACCTACAGCTCATCGATTGAGTTCTCATAATACGTAGCGTAAAAATACAACGTATGCAGCAGAGGAGGGCCATTCACTGCTAGAAAACCGCCATGGTGCGCACGCCGAGTCCAAGGAAAGTGATGGCGCGCACTCCAGGCCAGCAAGGAGGGCGGACGCGTACAACAGAATCAGGGAAGCTGCCAAAACAGTTCAAACGCGTTGCTGTTTCCTTTCGTCATAAGCTCGACGTAATAGAGTTCTACGACGCTGTTGTGTCGAAGGCGAAAATGCACGACACCGTCAACTACTTCTATCCATCGCTCACGGCTGCGCAAATTAAAGCCAAAAGGCGGCAGATCTACAACTGGCTCAGCCAGCGAACTCTCATAATTGACAAATGTGAGACTGGATGCGGCTCTCATTGCAAGGACAGAAAGGCTTGCATGTCGCCGACGCTGACACCAGAGTTCGAAGAACAGCTCGTACGGTGGATAAACTCTCTAAGGAAGGAAGGCATTCCAGTCACAGGCACTATGGTCCGAATACACGCCAAGGACTGCTACGAAAGCGTACGACATACCGAAGTCAAGTTTGTGGCGTCGCAAACATGGCTACTTTCCTCCTTAGGAGGAATAGACTGTCAATTAGAACCCGAACGCACCAGAGCCAGAAGACACCTGAAGACGCCGCCGTGGAGGCCGAGACGTTCGGCAAGAAGGTACGAGAGAGAATGGAAGAGCTTGGTGTCGACCGTGTTTACAACGCCGATCAAACTGGTACGAGCATTTCATTTGATTTTGATCTAAATAATTGTTTTACTAACATTTTATTTGACGTTTTGTGACACAAGCAGATTTTGAGTATTTGCCAACAAAAACTATTGCATCAACTGGTTCCAAAACGGTGTGGATGAAGAGTGCTGGCGAAAGACAAAGAACGTGTTACAATGATGGTGCTAGGAGACAGCACTGGCCAAAAGTATGATCCCTACTTGATTTTTAAAATGAAATTGTTGACAATTCCCGAGCGTGCTTGGGAAAATAAAGTTTTTCAGCATGGGTTCGGGGCCCAACTTTGGCGGGAGTTGAAAGGAGAGCAACAAGGCGTGCAAGTACACGACAACGATGCAGGCTGGTGGAATGGCGACTTGACGATCCAATTCCTGATCTATCACTTTTGGAACAGGCGTGATATGCACACTCCTGTTTTACTTTGCTTGATGAGTTCTCGGGACATTGGCGAAAAGATGTCCAAATATTTGCTCGCCTCATAAATGTGGAGCTCATGCCAATACCGGCCGGATACACGTTTGCGTGTCAACCGGCGGATATTTCCTGGAATAAACCTCTCAAGGATCTTTTGCGGAAACATTGGGTCGATTACATGCTACAGGAGCTGAGAAGCAGCAGGTCCTCCATCCCGTTTAAACTGAAGGCCCAAGCAGACACCAGCTAATAGCATTGGCTAAAGCTGCGTGGAACGTTGTTTCTGCCTCTGGCATTGTAAGTGGCTTTCAAAAAGCCAATATCGTCCCAAAGGAAGTGGTCCAAATAGAGTTTCAAAGTGACGAGCAAACAATGCCCAGTATTCAGCCAGACTGGGAACTGTTCGAAAGACTACTCGATGAAGTCCCCGTGGTGCGCCATGTAGTTGATCCCAGCCGTGACATTGATACACTGTCTACTGGAGAGCAGGTGGATTAGATAACTTTAATTGCAGCAATACATGTACTTCAATGCACTTTACAACGCACTGACAAGCTCGGGCTCCTGTCAAAAAAACTCCTCACTCATAATCGGACACCACAGCGTCCTGTTCGTCCGCCATGGCCGCGCCCGGGGAGCTCCTGGTGCATGTGCCCCAGCGCCTGTACGCGCTCACCTACGACGACCACTCGCAGTACCTACTGAGCTCGTTGCAGGCCTCTTCCTTCGTGAAGTCGAGAACGAGGGGAATGGTGCTGTAGAAGACCGAGACGGCGCACGGGATCGACCGCCAGTGACGGTGCCGACGAGTTTGTACATGTACCGACGACTCGCAGCGCCCGTGCAAAGAGTCGTCGGTACATGCACATCTTGTGTCCACTATACAACAATCCAACTTCAAGAATCAAGTGTATGAATAATGAGATCTCAAATACGGTATGTACTCCCCAGGGATATTAGATACAGTACTCAAGAAAATTTTGCGCGATTGACGTCAATTCTGTTGAAGTTGCGTCTTAGCCCTAAGGTACACTGTACCTATAGGCTGATGAGTGGTCTTTAGAGACCCGCTACAATCTGGTATACTAACGTTGTCTATAGAATAGTAAGTACTAGTGTAGGTCTGGTTGGTCAGCCTTGGCTTTTGGCGCTAGCCTGCTACATAAGCTTCTTTAATCTACTCACTTCGTCTTTTCACGCCTTCTACTTCCTCTTGAAACAGCTTCCTACTTCTACAAACTCTGTATAGCCAGCCCGACAACCTCCGAGCCACGTAGACCAGCAACTATTACATGTCGTGCCATTTACTATAAGTGATAAGTACTATGCCGACGGGCTGCTTTTGAAGCAGTGTATAGGGTGGGTGCCTGACGGGTCAGTCCAATGTTACCTTCATGCACTTGAGTGATCAGTGGTTAATACATTTAATCATTGGTTATCGAGCATATCGTTTACTGCGCTCTACCCAAGACAACCAGACCTACTCTACTTTTACCCCAAAAAGCGTGGCGTAGAAATTCCCCCGTGAGCCGGTGAGCTGCGCAACTTGCACTGCAAGGGATCTGTCTTCTCCTGTAACGCGGAGTGAAGTAGCATTTAGCGAGCAGCAACCATTCACATTTGCCGCCTTCTGCACACTCAGTGCACAGTCCTTTTCCAGCAGCGGCGAGGCCACCTGACAGTTCCGAGACCCAACCTCCGATATAATAAAGGTTCTCACACTGCTACAGGCTACGCTGCTGGCAGTGTCTGCTCACCATGTCACTGCATCACCCTCCGACCCCGACGTCGGTGAAGGCTATAACTTCCTGCAGGACACCGTCAAGGGTTCCACTGACAAACTTGTTGGAACACTGAGCCCTGACGCCCCTGAACCCCCCTCAAGTATCAACCAAGACTCGATATGTGGGGGGGGTTATTTCGCGCCATTTGGAACTGACGGACCCGCCGAGGAACGTTTTGTCCGCAACAACAGCCTCAAGAAGATCGTGCCTATCATTAATGTCGTTAAAGAGGCTCTCAACCAACCGATCCCGACCAACAAGTGGTGGGCCAATATCATTCACGTCACCGATCTCAAGAACCTGACCAACTACGCTGCGTGGTCTAACCCGTATGCCGTGAATCTGCCACGAACCGCCCCCTGCGGGGGCGGTTTTTTTTCATGCTTCCGTCGGCTATTTTCTATTACATGCATTTTCGGTTGCTTTTTGTTCCCCGCCGGCTATTTTCTATGCGGGCGGTGATATTGTATTCCACCGTTGCTATTGTAAGCCCATCCGCTAAATTATAAGTTAAATTCAAAATTAAGCTTTTTTTGGAGATGTGTCCTCGCTTTTTTCTAGTATTTTCAGTTTATCTTCTTTTTCTAAGTTTCTTGCTTTGGGTAAAATACAGTCATGCATATACAGACGCGGTAGCTCTCCCACTACTTACCGATCAGCTTCGAACAATGATGTGCCCCATCCGGAGCGAGTGCTTGATCATAGTGGCAAGCGTTTCAGCCTCATATTCCTCCACTTTCTCGATTTCGTGGTACTCCATCTCCCAGTGACGTTTGCCGGCGCGCAATAACGGAGGCTTGACTGTTCCGACGAAGTCCCGACTGATTTCAACACTATCGTCGTCTGTGTTGGTCCAGGTTCCCAGAACACTCCAGTTGATAACACTCGCGGGCTTATCGACCAATCGCTTGATCAGTGCGGTCACACAATACTGTGACCTCCTGACACCGTCGCGTTCCAGACAGTATTTCTTTCGAGGACGCCCAGGCGGTCTACGAGCTGGCAAACCCCGCAGCATTGCGTTCAAATCCACTGCGTCCACTAGCTGAAAGTAAGCTAGTACGTGTGCGCAAAGCCATCCAGATTGGTAAAACGTCTTGCAGTCGCATCTAAACTTTTGGCGAATTGTCTTGATTTCTTCCACACGCCATGAAGGAGAATCCCAATCATGCTCAAAAGGCACTCGCTCAAGAATGGTCACGCGGTGAAGAGATAGATATCGAAGCTGAACATTTTCGATCTTCTCGTGTGCCCTCAAAATCCCGTCGAGAGAGCGCTCGTACAGTCTTGTTCGTGCTACATCGACGTTGAGACCATGCACGTTGTCATCTCGAACGACGTAGTAATCAGCGTTGAAGTAGTATTGGCCGATGCTGAGGATTGCTCGCTTCGACTTCCCTCGGTGCTTCGGATAGTGGTTCTCAGAAGCAAACAAATTCATTGCGGCTTGAACCATGTCTGATCCCACCGGTCCACTTGCGTAGTGACATATGATGTCCGAGCCAAAGTCCATAGCACATTGCGATAGAATTCTTGGCAACGTCCCGGCTAAAACATGGCCGGTAGCAGCGCGAAGGTGGATGACAGCAGTTGTTTTGATCGCGTGATGATGGGACTCTATCGGGTTTTGGTTGGGCACAATTCCAGGCTCGTCGCTGGCTGTAGAACCACAGATCCCACGGATCAACCAGGTATTGGTCCTCTAACCAATGAGCGTATTCCGTTTCCCCTAGCGCTGACCAATTCGATGTTACCAAGTTGGATAGCGCTTCAAATTGGTCAAATTACCGCGACAGGTTCGGGTAGTCGAGCTGCGGCTCTATGATGTTCTCGTAGCGGTCCGAGTCGGTTAGAAGGCTTTTCTTTCGGCGAGCATTTCGATCCAAATGTGGCCAACAACTCAACAAGTTAATGTCGGGCCACACCTGGCGGAATGCATTTGCAATCTCCGAAGAATGATCCATTGATCTGAACTGCACGCCCAGGATTCCTCCAAAAAATGCCTTGGTACTATCTTTTACGACCGTAAAAAGTCGAGCGTATGCGTACGAGGTCTCAGTCGGAACGAACATGAACGCAGCCGGGTAAAATTATGCTGATACTGGTGTGTTGCAGTATATCGAACTCCATATGTTCCGAAGGAGACGAGGGTCCAACCTCCGAAATGAAGCTTGTACGTTCCATCGGTGGCCGTGAGTACTTCCTTCCTCTATCATGCGAGGGACTGTGCGAAATAAGCGCCGCGACGTGATGATAACCCCCCACGGAGATCTGCCCATTCTCCAACGTGTCCGTAAAGCAGTCCAGAACGAGCAGTTCGTTCTGGTATTCCAACGGCTTGTGGCTGACCCTGAGCGCGTCGTCCTCCACACGATATCTCATATCCTTGAAGAATGTGTTCTTAGTAAAACACATTCTGGGCGAGGCCCACACCATGATGTCTGCATACATCGTAATATCAAAATCACCTCGCTTTCGCAGTTTGTGCGCTGTGCAACTGAAGACAGCAAAGCCAGTGTTGCCGTCGCGGGGTTACTTCGCTGGCAAAGTCCTCGCTTTCACTGGATGATGAAGCTATCACAGCTTGGCTAGTCGGACTTGGTGTGCAACCAGCTTCACTCACACTTGACGGTGATGGCGAGGGTACAGTTGTAGCGGGTTGAGTCAGGGAGCCGTTGCTGCTGCTCGATGACTGTGACCGCCGTGAACTTCTTCGAGCTTCACTCATACGGAGCGGTGATGACGAGGTTACAGCCGTAATCGGTGGAGTGTGGGAGACGTCGCAGCTGCTAGCGGATAGCAACCGGCGGAACGCCCATCTTTGAGCTCTACGCGAGCGCATGATGGTAGCTGTCCACAGCAAGCGTGGCAACTTGACAGCTAGAGAAGAAGAAGAAAGTTGGTACAGTGGTGGTGGGGGGCTTCGGTAGTGTTTGGTGCGGTGGAACTTGAACGGTTAGTCTTGAGTTAGACTGCTGTGAAGCTAATTCGAAAGTGAGCAAGACTCCAGCGAGAAAACACAGACGCAGGGTAGCGAGCCTGACCAGCCGGCGGAGACATCAGCTGAATTGGCGCTCTATAATGGAAGAATAGCGCACACATTTCATTTGGTTCCAGTTATAGCGCTTCGGAATTTTTTTTGAGGTATTCTAGCCGGATTTTGTAAAAACCGAATTGCAATCAGTACAGATAATTTTTTTAACACCAGAAAGTAATTTGACTTAAACGTTACTTGCCTACATTAGTGGTTATCACGGTTGGAAAGTAAGTATGTTTCAGCTACCAATCAAATCAAATCTTCAACTTTCAGCTGTGAGGGTCACGCCAATTACCGCATGGTGTCCAGAAAGTGTTGATTGGCTGATATTCAGTGCATTGTCAAGGGCGACTGAAGACGGAGACG
>JAHQIV010000087.1:0-37096 GCA_030463285.1 Phytophthora europaea | reverse complement strand
CCCGCCTGAGTGCCGTGACTGTCCAGACACTGAAGAAGGTCATGTTTTCTCTCGAATTCGTTGTGCAAAAGTCGATCAAGAAGCTGTCTGGCAAGAAGGTTGGCTTTGCTATCGATGCATGGACCGAAGACGGCACTTACTTTGTGGCCGTTATCGGCATCACGGAGCAGGGAAAGGTGTTGCTTCGCTTCGCCACACTTGCAAACGAGGCGGACGTGAGCTCTGACGCCATCATTGAGCTACTCGATGATGTCCTCGACATGTATGGGATTGAAGCTTCCCAACTGTGTTTCTACGTTTGCGACCATGCCTCCGTAAATGTTGCTATCGCCAAGAAGACCCAAGTGCCCATGATTGGGTGTGCAAGCCACCGGTTCAATCTGGCGATGCAAGCACTCATGCGCGAGTACTCGAATCTTCTCGACAAGGTTCAGCAACTGATGGTAAAGCTAAACACTATCAAAAATCGGCACCACCATCGTGAAGTTGAGGCCCTCATGCCGGTCTACCGAAACACGACCCGCTGGAGTAGTACGTTTGCCATGGTCGATCGCTACTTCTGCATCTACGACAAGCTGGATCAGCTAGACGATGGACTGGTCGATTTCATCCCCCCCCCGCCCCCCGGGAAAATGTTCGCCTAAGAGATCTGTACGACGACCCAAAAATCTAGGGAGTGGCAACAAGAAGCTGCAGACATCAACCGTATCCTTGCTGGACGTTCGAGCAAGCCCTTTTCGATCATGTCGTGAAGCATTCCCCGGCCACGAGCACTCAACTCTCGGCCACGTCTGGGTTGGTGAAGTTTCCTGACTTCGAGAATGGAGTGGTTAAGGTGTTATCTGGTAAGATACGAGCTCTTACCCGCACCGAGAAGGCTGCTGTGGCGAAGTTGACGGGCTCTACCGAGCCACTTGAAGAAGAGGAGGAAGCTAATAGCACGACGAAGAAGAGATCCTTTGCAGACGCAGCGCTCTCTGAGGAGAGCGCTGCTACAATCGATTTGAAGTGGGTCCCTCCGACTTCAAACGATGTGGAGCGCCTCTTCTCGCGTGCAGGCATCGTGTATTCCCGTCTCCGTCGCAGTCTCAACCCAATGACGCTGGAGATAATTATATTCTTGCAGTATAACCGGACTATGTGGGATGCGAGTGCGGTTGCTCAAGCCGTGGAGGACAACCGGAAAAAGCGAAGGGTTGCTGAGTGAAATGCTTAGAGCTATAACGGAGCAGGCGTTTTAAACAGTTCTAATATACAAGTATTAGATTGGTATTGTGCTATTGTGGTATTTATATTTCACTAAGTGTGAGATGGCGAGGGAGGTGTTGTGGGGGCTGGTTTGTAAGGTGGTGCGCGGCGGGAGGGTTCTCAAGGTAAACCCCCTCCTGATTCGAATGCACGTGTCTGCTTTCCTCGATTCCGCAGCTTGGATGTCGGTGAGATATGGGAGCGACGGGTCGCTAGTGATGATGCAAGCTGCTTGCTATTATTGGAGCAGTTAAAAAAATAACACCATTATTAATTGCACGTGACTTTGCATCCCAATCAATATGATACTGCATTGTGCGCAGCCCTGGCCGTGAGTACACGCGTAGGAGTGATAACCCCATCCTCGGTTAAGATAGAGTAGATTTCTTGGCAATCGACGGCTACAGTGAACTGCCAAAACCCCTTGAAAAAACCAACGAGAAGTAAAACTTCATGCCTCGCAGACGATCAAACTCCACTTCCAAGATCGGCATTGGCCAAACCACAGGCACAACCCTCTTGTTCGGTTCACGATCATCGACACCCATGCGACGACCTTCACCTTTAGGCACAATATGGGGAGGGGAGCACCACTGGCTGGCATTGTTGCGATAGCACGCCTTGATTTGCTCGGCGAGGAATTTGCGATGTACGGCGGAATATCGTCGCGCTCGACAGCGTACCGGTGTTGCACCTGGTTTCAGCTTGATTTGCATCGGCCCGATGGATCGTTACCGAGGGCCATCCGGAATACGTCGATCTTCTCGGCCAATAAATTGCGAATCTCGTCCAGAAATTCCGTTGGCGCCCCTTGTGCTTTAGCATCCTCAATACCTGCATCAAGGGCGGCCATGGCCTGGTCGGCTGCTGTTAGGTCAATAACCGGCACCGGAAAATACACATCATCCTCGGCTTCGCTGAGCCCCAATTCTTCCGGGGTCATCTCCATCTTTTTGACACCAAACGCAAGAATTCCGACACCAGATGCACCAATATCGCCGATGTCATACTCAGGCTGCACTGATTGGGCCGCTTCAATGAGTTTGTGTGGATCATACCCCAAGCGTTCCATCACCGCGTCGGATAGCAAAATATCGCCAACCACACTAGGAAGTGGCACCGGGGAAATCAAACACACGACGTTTCTTAACACTAGCGGTCCACCAGGAGTCTCAAACCGCAGGCACAGGTTCGTTTCATCCGTAATTGTAATCGGGCTTGCTCCAACACCGCGAATGATGCGGGGGTAGGCAACGCACGCCGAGGTAACCAGACCTGTTGCTCCTGCACTTTCTCAAGAAGACAGGGAGCAATAAGGTTCACTTCTGCACCGCTGTCCGGCTTGATAAGTGTGTCCACGCAATCCATGACGCGGCAAGGCAACGTCCGCTTCGTAGCAGGCGTTGGTGACGTTGTCAATCGGGCCGCACTCACGGAACTTTCCGGGCGAGCCTTCGTGCCAGTTTTTGCCTCGTATGGTGTTTTTGCTGCTGCAAAATCCCTGATCTGTGGGCATTGAAACATCGAATGGGTAAGATCGCCGCACTTGAAACATGATCTTGGTGGGCTAGAGTCTCCTGAACGTGGCGCTCTACTGTGGCGCGAACAAGTCTTAGCTACTGGTGTACTGCCGAGGCCCTGAGCGGGACTACTCCGTAGATTGTTTGCAGGACGCTGATCCTGCTTGTTGCCACCAGCTCTGCCGTTGTGTTTCCCTTCTTGTAGCCGGCGGATATTGCTGTTGGGGGGTTGCGCGGCCAGGATATTTGTCTCGTACTTCATGAATTCTTCCATTTGCGGGCGCAGCCAGCGGAGAAACATATACACATCCTTCATCAGCGACTTTCCTGCAGGACGTTCCAGACTATCCTTGATCGCCGAACAAAATGTGGTAGGGCGCATCGCCTCGACCAAATATCCAACGCCGCGCTTCGGATCCTCATGGATAACACTTTCCATGTTGACCCCGTCGACCGCGCTGTAAAAATCGGCTAGCAGCCGTGACGTCCGGGACTCAGCATCTTGAAGTTTCACGTCAACCGATAAGCCTCGCATTACCACGTCTAGTTGTTTGCATGCAGTAAAGTCGGGAGTCCTGGCATCAAGAAAGTATCTCTTCCAATCTTCTTCACTAACAGAAGACTCCTGTTTGAATAGCTCGAAACGGCAGAAGCGAACCAACGTACTCTGCTCAATACAAGCACCAATTGGCATAACAAACACCTGCGTCTGCGAACCCTGGTTCAAAGCATCCACTCGTCTCCGGTAGACCATGTAGCTGTCCATAAAATCTCGTTTTTCCTTCTTCGAACTTCCTCGATACAGCGGTGGAACTGGCATATTCGCACCCGTTGCTAACGTCACCGTTGGCTCTCTTGCCACTCGGCCACGGACTTCTTGTTCTTCACCGACGCTCCCAGACCTTAGGTTCCCGGAAAATAGCCCCCACCGAGCTTCAACATGCGGACGTACTGCATCGGCCAGACTTTCAAGCCGCTGTCCGTATTCCCCATCGCTGCTTCCGCAGCCTTCAGAAGGCGTACATGCTCCTCGATTTGCATTCTTTGCTTGGTCATTTGTCGTCGTATTTGCTCTTGCTGCGCTTGCAGTTCGAGCTGTCTCTCGTGCTGCTTCTGAAGATATTCCGAGGTCTTCGAAGCGATGACATCCTGGTGACGTCGCACTTGGCTTATCTGCTCCGCTGTGGGGTGGTGGGCGGCGGCTGGGGTCTGCGCCAGTTGATCAATCTGGCGCTTGACATCTTGATCTCCGATGTTGCGCTGGACAGACATAGTTGTCGTCGTCTCCTGCGTCACCAGAATGTCGTCTTCTCCTTGAAGTGACATGTCCTCGTAGTCCTCACTTGGGACCACTGCGCCTTAACCCGGCTGGTAATCCATCGCTCTCAGGAGTAAAAGCATTCTTTGTTCCCTGTTTGACTTGAGCTCTCGAAGTATAAATCTGAAGTGATATTAAAGTGAAAGCTAGCTAGGGCGCCCTCGGTAGGGACGTCTGTTTCTGTAGAAATGCTAGTAGTTTCACAACGTCTTCCTTTGGTCCGTTTCCAGCGGGAGACGTACCCGATGGCAGGTAACACCTCCGCTGAGCGTACATTTTGAGCGGCATCTCACAAACCTTGCACAAGAGCCTCAAATCACTATTCGGTCATAAACTTTCTCACTGGCAAGTCGTTGACAGGTTGGTTGCCCGTAACGGAAGAACCATACTTCTTTCCCTGAAACAACGCCAAACAACATTTCGTTTTGGCCAATCAAAATGCATCATACGCAAAATATAATTAGCGAATCGACGTTCAGCATGAGCGTCTTGCATTCAGTCGTAGAAAATCGTCTGGATGGAAGGAGACGCCGCCACGGAGATTTGCCCCTTGCCGAAAGGCAAGTGCGCCTCCTGCAGCAAGATGGTGGCCAAGTCAAACATGGCGAAGCACCGCAAGGTATGTGGCAAGAAGAAGCCGCCTTAGCCGCGCAACGTCATCAACCGCGAGTCGTACGCACGCCAAAAGGTCAAAATCCTTAGCAAGCGTTTCGAGCAGCGGGCTTACGACAGATTTCGCCGACAAGCGGGTACGTAAATGTCCAGTTCCTACAAATACTTGTTATTAAATCTAACCTTATTTTCGTAGTTGCCAGGGAGCAGCTTGTGAAGCTGAGTGACATGCCTCTTGATGTCGAGCCGATAAAAGAAAGAGAGTGGCATCCAGAGCCCAGCTCAAGTCTCGTTCATGGTATCAGCCAAGACCCGTACCTCTTTGCGTACAGTCTTAAGGCTTTGAAAGAGCGATGTAAGAAGCTTTACGGAGTTGGGCCTTTAATGGTGGAATGGCCCAAGTTCTACAAAGCAGTTAAGTTCGTGCTTCACCCTGAAATGCTGTCGTCGCTTGGGGGCAAGTTTGGAAGTCGCAAGGAAGACATCTACGGCTTCAAATTTGAAACAACAAGAGCTTTCAACGAACTGAAGACGAAGATAATTGCAGACACGGATGATCCGGCCCAAGATGTTCTCGACGCGATGCCAGATGCAGAGTACGACCGCGAGATGCGCCGACTTCGAAGACTCCGGCATGAAAAAGCAGAGGCTCAAGTTACTTTTGCTGTTTTTCAAGGCAAGTTGCGCACATACTGCAAAAGAGCGGAGAAGCATCTCGCCTCGGTTGCGCTTGGCACGGCCAACTTCCAGGCAAGACAAGAAAAGGTTCAGCAAGAGCGAAACGAAGAAATCGCCAAGCTGGAAAAGAGGATTGCAGACTTCGAGTGCAAGGGACCCTGTATGACGTTCGAAGAGTTTATGGAGTCCGAGAAAAAGCGCAGAGATTGCCCTTCTAGTAGTGCCGAGTAGCGAAGCAACGATGTTGATCCTCCAAGACATAACACTGGCGAATTCTACGACTTTTCTACAGTGAAACCCTGAATATTTCCCGTGATATTCATACCAAATCGTACGAGTTCATACCAAAAGGTACGAGTTCATACTAAAATGTACGTTTCGATCATACCAAAAGGTACGTTTCGATCATACCAAAAAGTACGAGTCATACCAAAATATACGATCAAATCATACCGAAAAGTACGAGTTCATACCAAAGCATACGCTACCGTACCTACAGAGAAGCAGAATACTCAGGTAGGTCCTCGCTTGGATGAGAAAAGTCGACGCGGTTCTTACGGTCTTTTTGGATGAAGGAAGCCAGCATGGCGATAGTGATCGTGTGACTCATATCAGTCTTCAACGCCGACGTAGTGCTTGATATAGTATCTGGGGAATACAGGAAGCACATGATCTTTCCACCGAGATGGTCAGTTTCGCCAAGTAGTTTTGCGAACAGCCCGACGTCTTCGCCCACCAATTTAGCAACGCTGTACCAGCTCCACGTGATTCCAGCACTAGTACGTTCGGCTTTTTAACCAAATGCGACTTGCTTCACTGAAATCTTTAACCCCACTCGGAGAATCAAGAAACGCGTGCAGAACGGTGATCATGTCGAGTGAGATTGGTACCGCTTTCGCAGGGACATACTCCGAGGCTTTCTTCTTCTTCAGGCCACGCATGAATTGGCGCACGAACGGGTCTCTAGCTGGGTTTCCGTATCCATGCTTTTCTCCACAATCGTGTTCTCGTACACACCACGTGTTCATATCGGTGCCGTCGCTGTTTTCATGAGATGAAAAGTAACTAGCAACCGCAGACCTAGCCTTCTCAGCCGTTTGGAGCGAGAGAAATAGAGCTGGAAGACGATATGCTTTGCAGATAGGCAACCAAGACAACAGGAAGCTCATGATGGCGCTCTTCACGAGGATTTGGATACCCGTTAGCGACGCAAAAATCTGCAAACTTCTTGAAATTCGCCTCGTAAACAGTCTGTGTCGTCTTCTTGATCACCTCATTAACCGTGTGCTGGCCTTCTTTGGCCAGCTCTCGAACCCCCATCTGTCACCGACCAGTCAGATTGCGAACTGTCCACGTGGCACACAGCCACCAAGCGATTATCGTACCCTTTAGTTTGAACTCGTACTGATTTGTATGCACTCGTACCGATTTGTCTGAACTCGTATATATATGTCTGACGCGTTCGTACTCACGTTCGTACCCACTAGTATGAACTCGTACTTTCAGTCTGAAATCGTAGATTTTGGTTTGACCCAGTGTGACCTCGTAGTTTTTGGTATGAACTATAAACGTTCTCACAAAAACATCGTTCACCTGACAAAATATTTTCATCTCGAAATTCGTCGAAAAAGTGTAGCCATGGATGTTTACTGACGCTAATTGGTCAAATAACACCAAACAACGCTCAAATGTTGTTTGAGAACAAGGAAGTTCCCAACTCTGACCATACAAACTCCTAATAAGAACTGTTGCTTCCTCGTCCAGAATCAACGCTTCAGACGGCGCAAAAATCGTTTTATAGGGTTAGGGGAAATTCGATACAAACAGCAATACTTATGTCCGTAGAGAGAGGCTACTATTAAGGTGTTGTTTCAAACAGAGTAAGCTCTACTTCAACATAGACGCACACGAACGTAGCTTGGTCTGCACACTTAGGAGTGCAGCCACCAGTTGGGTGTTTCGCGTTTGGCTTTCGATCGATGCACGGCCGTTCATTCCTCGTTCATTGGGTTTCGGCGGCTTTTGATTGACTGACACTTCCCTTCTCGGCCAACCGAGCGGACGAAAACGCTCAAAGCAGAAAAGATGCAAGCCCCCATCCAGCCGTGCATGCTAGAGCGAGACGATGTTTTCAATGAGGAACCGGAAAGAGAAGACGCGGACATGGAAGTCGAATTGGGCGTCAACCTGGTCGATGCCTTCACCAAGAAGCACGTGTACCTCAGCAGTCAAGTCCCGGCGCAGCAGTTTCCGAATGTCGAAGTCGAGTCAGGTGGACTGCTTCCGGCCAAGTGCTGCCAAGACGGCAAGCGAGTCAGTTCCTTGGGTCTCGAATTGGATGAAGTCGCCCAAGAGGTTCTGAGTACCGCGCTGCTAGATGAGCAGGATGTCAGTCACATGGAAGTTGACAGCTCGTATCCAGACTGGGGAGACCCTGATACCGTCAGCAAACTCGAGATGGTTGTCTTCCTCTACGCGTTCGAAAAGTTTAGGATTGTGTATGCATAAGGTATTCATTCACCTTCACCTTCAGGGTAGCTTCACATTTGCGAACGAATTTACAATTTCAATGTTTAATGTTGAACACTTTTGTACGTCAACATTGTTCTTGTCGCTCGAAAGGAAGCGCACAAGTTGTAAGGGATAGTAAATTAAGTCTATAATGTTATACGCTACTTACACGATGTGCACTGCCTGGCTCGATGCGGCGGACGCTGTGGTTGATTGCTGGCCCTTAGGCACAATCAGCACGTCGGATGGTCGCGTGCGATGCCGTAGCGCCAATCCACTAATCTCGAACTGATCGAGGAGTTCGGAGCTGTTCAAATACTTGTTGCCAACGTTGAGAAGGTCGCACTTGAGCAGTCTGTGCGAGAATGCTTGGTCGTCGAGGAGCACACGAGCCAAGTGATGCGGCTTAAAGTGCCGCTCGACCTCAGCCTCACGGCTTTTGCCGCCGAAAAAGACCAGCACACTCATGAGAACCAGCATGGCGCAGCCCACAAAAGTGAGAGTAGCCGAAAGCTGAGGCACCGAGAGCGTCACATCCACATACTTGACACTGGCATCGAACGCCAGCGTTGTCTCGCTCAGCTTCTGTTTCACCACGCCATGCTGGAAGAGCCAAAACAGAGCCGACTGGTAGGCTGGGTGGAGAGATCGTTCCGAATACAGGTGCGAGCTCTGGACACGATCCATGAAAGCTCCACGTTCGCGTTCACATCGAGATCCACCCACTGGGGTCCACCCACTAGTATCGTCAAAATTGTTGGGAAATACAAAATCGCTCTTGAGAATATCGCTTTTATCCACCTCCTGCACGTTTGAAGTCACGAGCGGTGTCCACAACAGCAGCGAAGGGGAATACGTTGTCAAATTGTTCACTGGTAAATGCTCAGCGCCCACGATAACCTGTCGACCGTCGATAGATAGTGGGAACGCAAGGCCGTTGCAATCGCTAGCTTCACACGAAGCCTCATACTTGGCTGCAAGGTTTGTAGTTTTCCACGATAATCGACCTGCTGTCACCTGATAAATTTTACGCGCGTTCGTGAGCATAACGACGAGCGCTTCACTGTTCGAGTTGTTCACCAGTGCCGAGCTGATGGCGTCTCCAACAATTCTCTTTGCAAAACTCAGGACCAGCACAGAATTGTTGGAGCGATACGCACAATCGATACCATCCACATCCATTGTCGCCTTATAGTCTTCGTTGCCGTCCGCGTCTAAGCAAACTGGCAAAGCTCGAACTTGACTACCCTCATCAACAGGGGCTGTAGTCAGCGCGGCTCCGACTGGGCTCACAACACATCCATATCGGCCACATTCCTCCTTCGCATTGATCTCAAAAAGCCCGTTAAGGACCTGTGATCCGTACACGACAGATTGTGTCGTATCGTTGAGCAATGTGAGGTCCCTACGCAAGAAATCCTCATCCATTGGAATCTCCAGCGTCACACCATCGAATACCAATTCACCGCTGTCTGTTGTCCACGGGAACTGCACAAATTCCACGCTGCTCTCAGCCGCACTAAAGTTTCGCAGATGTGTACGAGTTTCGACTACGAGATTCAGTGTGGCGTTCGTGGCCTGAACAAGAGCCTGAGTCATACTCATGTCATCGGAAGACGCGGTCTCAAAACCCAGCGGAAGATCTAGCAGCTCAAACGCGCTGGCATTTGCTGGAACATCTTGTTCGCGATAAAAATCGTCGGTGGCACGAAGAGCGTAGCCCACGAGGTTTCGTGCGGCAGTCAATTCGATCGGCATCGTCGGCATTTCAGTCATGTCTACACCGCCGCTTAGTGGAACAGAAAGTGTGTTAGTGCTGGTGCTCGCCGGCGCAAAAGGTAGCATTTCATTTAGCCACTGACGAGACGGGAAGCCATAGTTTAATTGCGCAGGAAGTCTTCGCGGCGACGGTCGACTGCATTGTCCTACAGCGTTTTCCGCTGTTGCATCCGGCATCTGCATTGCGCTCCGAAGAATCGTATCCACACTCGATGTCCGGTTAGAATCTGAGAGCGAAGAAGAGCTCTCGTAGTCCGCTAAGTCACTGTCACCAATAGCAGCATCAACCTGAGCAGTCTGCTCGCTCACATAGAGAGCCATGAACCCATTCAGCAGAAACCATAGCACCGCATTGCCCAGTAAACCCAAAATCAACCTGGTCCGTCGCGAGGTCTTCTCCTGCATCGTCATCTCGGTCAAAAAGCAGAGCAGCACAGCGGGGACCACAGCCCCCACCAATCCAAGCAAGGGCTTGACCAGCACCGATGTGCACAACCCGACGTAAAAGTTGTAGGTGTCAATGTCACCGCTACCCACAGATCCATTGCTACTGACAGCGTACGACTTGAGCACGATGCCTCTCTGCAGGAAGGTCATGGCCACCACAACCACCGAGACGCCCAGCACTGCCGTCCACAGTATCCGATGCCGCTGCAGCCTCACCAGCAGCGGCACCGCGTTGGGTGCGAGTTGTCTCTGGTACAAAAAGTCCTTGGCTGCGGACGCCGCGGACGGCGACTCGACGTCGAACATCCTGCTGCCATTACTGCGACTGGCCTGGCTGCGACTGGCGTAACCACTCGAGGAGCTGTTGGACTGCGACAGCGAGATCTGTGAGACTGCCAGCGGCGAGTGCATGTTGGTCAGTCGGTCTCCCCACCGAAGCAAGGGCTTGCCACCGCAATAACGGCGAGACCGACGCGGATAAGGTAGTGACGGCCACCAACTGCCGCGAGATCAATCACTCCTCTCTTCTCTGCCCCAGCGAATCCAGCTCAAGTCCGCAGGACAGGCTGGCGTGTGCAATACGAGGGCGGGCTCTTGCAACGGGGAGCGAATAGAGCTCGTGCAGCTGGTCGACAGCGGTGCACGTCAAGTCGGAAAGTGCCTCCATGGCTGGGTCTTATTCGGCCTACGAGCTCTATAAAAAGGTTCTATTTTTCACTTGTATGCGTTCTGATTGGCTAGCGAAAGATTTTTAGAAGCTTCAGTCGAGTAACGGCCGCATAACGGTCGCAAAGTAGCCAGAGCTGCTGCATTTGCTAGTTCAGCAGGAGCGGGTCAGCCCCATGCACGCCACGCACTTGCGACCCCTTCCGACTGCTGCCTGTCTCGATTCCTGCGCCAGCATGCAAAGCCTCGCGCTGGAGGTGGAGCGAACCTCGAGCTGGCTAGCCAAGTATCCTTCTGGCCGCCTTTATTCTGGGTGAAGGCTACATCTGCGAAGAGCTTCAACTCAAGTCGCTGATATGTCTACGAGCCCATCGCGCTCTGTCCAATACATGTACCATATTAGACTTGTTTTGGGTGGCCACGTTGAAGCCGGCGCTGAAAAATCTTATTGAGATCATAAGGCAGCGGTGCATCCATGTGATACGAAGGCTCAGCTGGTAAACAAACTACAGTACTGAAAGGCGGGGCCAAATTCATAAGTTTTCCTTCCTTGCCAGCGTGTGGTCAGCGCTGACACACACGCACCGTTAGCCTATTGCCGGCGCTGGTCAGTCACACTGACGCCAAATCATACGAGGCCGCCGGCAGAATCGTGGCGGCGGCTTGGCCTCTCGCTCTCCATGCGCTCGTAAGACGCGGGGTGGATTCCTTGAACGTTATTCTACGAGCCATGACAAGACAGGCAACAAGTAAGTAAGGTTTCGGCCTTCGAAATGCTGTATTACAATCGCGCAACGTCGACCGTTGGCACTGAACCGCTCGCTCAACGCGACCAGCACCAGCAGCGACAAGTACAACGTGGAAAAAAAGGAGGTGTGAATCTATACCGGTGAGAAGAGCTGCTTGTCTTGAGACCGGAACGAGTCCTTCTGCGATGGCAAACAGACAACATCACACACAACAAAGCACTCGTTAGACGTTGCTACAGTCGCATTGCGGTCTTCTACACGCAATGCACAAACCTCGACAGGCGGAGGTGACGCGAGCTGGTTTTCCGGGTTCGGGTCGCTTGATAGTCCTTGGTAGTCCGGCTCCAGCGGTCCGCGCTCCAGCATCGCAGGCTGCATGTACATGTCTTCGAGCACGCGCTCCAGGTCTTGCATTTGGCGCGAGCGACGCGAGTCGATCATCACGGCCTGGTCCAGCGGCAGGTTCAGCGCGATTTGCGGGTAGCGCGAGTTCACGAACAGGTGGAACGCGAGCGTGATGAACGGCAGGAAGATCGAGAACGTCGCGGGCAGTGCCACCTGCTTGGTTGCCAACACCGACGCCATAATGATCTGCGCGAACATGAGCGCGCCGACGATGAAGCGGAACAGCGACGGGAAAAACGTGCCCAACGTCTGGGTCGACGGATCGTGCACGCACATGACGGCCCAGCGGTACACGAAGTCCGATAGCACCAGGTACAGCATCGCGAAGTAGTTGAGGATAGGCGCAATGGCGCAGAACACCAGCACGAGCATCAGCACCAGATAGTACTCAGACACTTGATCAGACGCACCAAAGTCTCCAGGGTGCGCCAGCGACGTGAGGCCGAACCACGGCGACGAGCGTTCGCGAGGCGTCAGCTTGGGTGCAAACACTTGGTAGATGGCAGCCTTGACGATCGGCGTCACGCGCAGCAAGATCAACGTCAGGTTAAGTCCCGTCTTGACCAGCAGATAAGTGATAAAGAAGGACGATTGCACGGCCACCGAGTCACTGATGAGCTTGAGAATTGCACTCACGTCTGTCAGATCCGTGCTACTCGATCCAATGACGGCGTCAATGACGGTACCACCGATAATCGGCAGCAGAAAAGTCACGTAGATCTGGTAGATCACCAACTTGTTCAGCAGTGACGCATCCACTTGCGATGCAAAGGCGTGACCCTCACGCTTGGACAAAATGCCGAAGATGATCGGAGCCAGCGCCGTCATGACCGACAGCATCAACGGGGACAGCTGCTCCAGCAGCGACTTGACCCACGGGTTGTTCTCGATCACTCTGGCCAGCCACGCCCACTGCTTCTCGAGCGTCGACACCTTGGCAAAGGACACGACGATACCCGTGGGCACCGTCCAGAGCAGGATAATGGCTGTACTGAGACCCATCGAGATCAAAAACCACGTGTCCTTCACATTCTTCGACAGTCCGATGTTCTCCCACACCACGTCGTCAGCGTGGGCGGCCGCTTCCACGTGCATTTGCGTCGGATCGGCACTTTGCAGGATCTGGGTGCAGGACTGGGCGGCTTTCAGGCTCCGGAAGGTCACGAAGCCTGCAGGACGCATAATACCGATCGCATTCTTGTCCTGTCGCTTTAGAGATTTGATGTACCTCGACTCGAGCGCATCTCCGTCTAGTTCCTCTTCCTTGTAGGCAAAGTTGACACTTCTGGCAGAGTCGAAATTCTGGTTAAAACCTCTGCTTAAACTCTCGTCGTCGCCGCTGGATTCCACCAATTGCCGGGCGACTCCCGCCTGATTACGCAAAATTCCACGCACTTCTTTCTCCACCGCTGTGTTTAACTCCTTGAGTTGCTCTTGATACAGCTCCACTGCGTCCACTTGCTCACCTCCCAGCAGTTTGTCGCGGGTCAAGACCCGGTCGCCCGTTTTCGCACTTTGTGCCAAAACATGCTCCAGTTTGTTGCGCACCTTAACCCGTTCGGCAACAAGTTTCTCCAGGTCGCGACACTCAAGTGCAACATACACGTGCAGCACCGACTTGGGGAACAGCAACTCTAAATAGTTGCGCAGGGTTTGCTGGGTGCAAAGGTTTGGAGGTAACCCGTTTAGCACTACCGTATACTGTTGCGTGTGCTTCCTCGACATGAACTCGTGGCGTCTTCGAATGTACTCCTCGTACTCTTTCCATAACAGAAAGCAGGTGGTTAGAGAAACCAGGTACATGGTCACCACGGTCAGCCAGAATCGCCACATCTCGTCCGTATCCAGGTGTGATAGCGTCATCCGATACAGCGGATCCAACGTGTCGCGCTTAGCATAGTAGTAAATGGGGAAGTTTGCTGCTGAGCACAGAATGCCCACAAGCGTAACTTTTTCACATAACCGTAAAAAGCGCAGAAAGAAGAGCGTGTCCATCCCGCACTGCTCGAGGACCTCGTCGTCGCTCGTGAAGAACAAGAGCTTGAGCCACGCAAACACTTTGGCGTTGTGGCACCGCGTAACCGTCGCATTTGTGGTCTCCGCCTTGTCCTCGCGGCAGTAGAAGGCACGCTGCAGCTTGACGCGCCCCAACTCGAAGGCCATCCAGCCGATTGCGCCGATCACGAAGTACACACGCATGCCGTCCACGATGGTCGTGGATGGCGTCAGGTCCTCCGTCGCCGCCTTGTCCGTCACGCTCGCGGCCGCGCTCGCTGCATCCGCCATGGTGTCCCTGTCGCTTTAACACTGGCGTAACCCTCCCAGGTTAGAGAGAGGTGCTAACTCGGTGGAGAATTGGGAAGTGGTCGGTGGGACTTACCGCAGGCGACAGGCGCCAAGCAGTGGGTTTTGGTGGCAGGCATAGAAGCCATGTGGTCAATACAAAGAGCAAGTGAAATTTTGGATGAGCTATTCCTAGAAGAGCCAGCAATGAGCTCTAACGTCTTGATAAGACCATAGAGCGCACACGATGCACGCCAAATATCGGCAACGGGATTTTGGATCTAGTTGAGGCGACGATGGCAGCTACTCGCCACAACAAGTCTGGGCATTTCAGCGCTCTAGGGCACAGCTGCATCGACGGCGAGTACTGCAGACTTTGTACTTGAGTACTGCGAGTCGCACCTGCGGACACCGTGGACAGGCAGACCCGACAGGCTGCCTCGTAACGCAGCAGTTGTCGCCCGCACTGCAACGATAGCAGACTGCCCTTTCAGCGTTAACACGAATGACACTCGGCAGACCCTCAGCGATTAATCAAGGCTTGATTGATTCAAGTTGGCTGCCTTGGGCTCGGTGGCAGCTAGTTCGTTCGCCCACAAAGATTGCCAACAAACAGTACTCGCCTCTATAGCAAACTTTGAGCTTTCACCCCAGAACAACAAAAAAAGTGTTAAACCAGCTGAGACCTCGAAGTCCACCACGGAACTGTCCCTTGATCGGCATTCAATTGGAGCAAGGCACACTTGCAGCAAAACTGTAGCCATGTTCCGTTTCACCCATCTTCCATCATATCCGAATCCTGCGACTGCTCATAATCCGATCTTCCGATCCCTTCTCCTTCTTCGTCATGGACGACCTCAAGGTGACGCTGTTGTCCTCCCCCGCGCCCGACGCCGCCAATACGCTGCCCGATGCATCCCCGACCGCCACCTCCGACTCTCCACCTCGCCGTTCCCCCCGCATCCGCGACTTCAAGTTGCGCGGGCGGCACAATCTGCCCGCTTGGATGTACCCGCCCGAGGGCGAGACGCGGCGGTTAAGTGTGCCCGCACACTCTATCCAAGCCACACGCGAACGACTGGAGGCCCCCAAGCAACATTTAGGCGAATGGCCGTCCACCGCCATCTGCGGCAACGATATTCTGGCAAGTGTGCTCTACTCGTCAGGCATTGTGGCTGCAAAGGCCGGCAAGCTCACGCCATTGGCGCAAGCGTTTGTTGCTTTTGTGCTGTATCTTTTCCGCTCCATCTACGAGGAGGCGGTGACGGCAATTCCCCTAAACGGAGGCTCGTACAACGTGTTGCTCAACACCACTTCAAAGAGGACCGCAGCGGTTGCCGCAACCCTAGGCATCATTTCCTACCTGGCGACGGGAGTGGTTTCCGGCACGTCGGCCTTGCGGTACCTAGACACCCAAGTGGATGTGAGCGTCGTACCTGGTACAGTCGCGTTGCTCTTTGTGTTTGCCATCCTTTCCATTGTCGGAATTGCCGAGAGCGCAACTGTTGCATTGGCAATTTTCATCGCCCACGTGACCACGTTGACGCTTTTAAGTGGCTTTTCACTTTACTACGCGGTGCAACACCCGGACACTTTCTGGGCCAACATGCAAACAGATTTCCCCAGTGTTAACGTCGCGGGAGAGGTGGTTAAGGGAAATTTGCTCACGGGGATTTTCTATGGGTACTCGTCGGCAATGCTGGGCATTACGGGGTTCGAGACGTCGGCCCAGTTCGTGGAGGAGCAAGCGCCCGGCGTTTTCCGCAAAACCTTGCGGAATATGTGGGTGTTTGCCACTTTTTACAACTTGTTGCTGTCATTTTTGTCCCTGGCGGTGTTGCCGCTGGAAGGACCTGGTGGCATTTATAGTGACAAGGATGTGGTGCTGGCAAAAATGGGTCTCGTGGTGGCCGGCAAATGGCTGGAAAGTTGGGTCTCGGTTGACGCATTTGTGGTGCTGGCAGGAGGGGTGTTAACCTCTTATGTGGGGATCACGGGGCTAGTGCGTCGACTCGCCTATGACCGGGTGCTCCCGGCGTTTCTCACTTCCACCAATTCGTGGCGTGGAACGAACCACCACATTATTTTGCTGTTTTTTGCATTGCAAGCGAGTCTTGTAATTTTACTCCGCGCAGACGCAACAGTGCTTGCCGGTGTGTTTACCTTCGCGTTTTTGGGAGTTATGGCGCTTTTTGCATTTGGGTGCATGTTGCTTAAGTTGAAGCGGGAAGATATCCCCCGTGACGTGCACGCTCCTTGGTGGAGTTGCATTTTCGGACTGGTTATGGTGTTGCTTGGACTTTTGGGTAATTTGCTGGGCGACCCCGCCATTTTTACCTATTTTGCCCTGTACTTCGTGGTGTTCGCCTCCACGATGTTCATTATGCTGGAGCGCGTCTTCATTCTGCGTATCCTGCTGTACATCATGCAGCAACTTTTCCCGTCTCGCGGTGCTCGTGACAGCACTGTCGAGGACATTGAAGCGGCCAAGTCCCAAGGTAAAGCGAAGGATGGGTCTCGCACTGGAGCTAAAGGTGGACGCACTATTACGGCGGTGCTGCAGGAAATTCATCTGCCACCAATTGTATTTTTCCTCAAAAGCCCCGACCTGCCCCTGCTCAATAAAGCGATCCTGTATGTGCGCAAGAACGAACAGACGCACAATTTGCATATTGTTCACGTGAGCGAGGACGCCGATTTGGATGAAGACAGCAGTGCAGAGGTGACGGAAGCCGATGTGCAGCGACGACAACTCGAGCGGGAGAACGTGGAGGACATGCGTGAAATGACGCGCGTGTTCGACCTGACCTACCCGAAACTCAAGATTGACTTTGTGCACGTTTGCGGATCGAGCTTCGACGCTGCTCTCGTCCACTGGCTCTCGTATGACCTGCGAGTCCCGCCCAACATGATGTTTATCCGACAGCCTGGCACTAAGCACATTCACCAGGTTGCAGCGCTAGGTGTGCGTGTCATCACCGGCTAGAAAATATCGACTACAAACAGTGAATATATTGTACAGATCTGCATCGCTACTTGAGCTCACTATTCGCCCCAAACGAGGCAGTCACGGAAGACTTAAGTACTTCACAGTACTAAAGTACAAATTGTACACCCTACGGAGCGAGCAGCATCACTGGATCTCGTCGTCTAGTCGGTGGTTGCCCCGGAGAGTTTGATCCCTGTTTGCTGCTGGACGAGAGTACAGCCGAGTGACAATCTGCTCGTCTCAAATCTCCGTTTTTCGGCTGGTTAGTCGTTGTATCTGATTTCTTTTTACGGTGCAAGGTTTGAACACGGCACTCCCCGACCGAGATCTGATTCCGGTGACCGTTTCTGCTACATTGGTGTCGTTCGACTTCCGTGCATTGCTGGGGTTGCATCCGGGAGTCGCGCTACCTCGTGGTTTTTCAGATTCGACCAGCTCCATGAGCATGCTTCGGGCTCGACGTGACCGCCGTTGATTGGCATCAAGCAAGCGATTCTTAACAGTCATTCATCAGAAAAGATGCTGATTTTCTTGAAATTAACAAGTATCAATACTACGTAGTATCGTGCTTATAGTTTTGTGATGGCTCCTATCTTCGGTCGCGTTACACGAGGCTTCATAT
Organism: Phytophthora europaea; assembly: GCA_030463285.1. NCBI lineage: Eukaryota > Oomycota > Peronosporomycetes > Peronosporales > Peronosporaceae > Phytophthora > Phytophthora europaea. Next base: position 19,269 of record JAHQIV010000087.1, on the reverse strand, counting down.
ATACTACATTCATACATGTGCATTACTTCTTTGCGGGCCCACGCTGCTTCCGCTCCATGGATGTGAATCTCACCAAACCACCTCCTGACTCGTTTCCTTCTCGAGCAGCAAGGAAACGAGATACTCGTTGCGCCAACAACTGCGAGGGATACTCGATCAGGTGGTAGCTCGCCGTCGCTAGCAGCAAGATTAGTCCAAATCTAGCGAATAATCGGTTGAAGTATTTCTTTTGGTGGCTCACCGGAGGGTAGTCCACAATGAACGAGTGCAGCAGGTAGACTGAGAAGCCAATCTTGCCCCAGTACCGCAGCACGCTCCACTCGAACATCGTGGACATGCAGGACGGACGAATCATTTCAATCACGAACACCGTCGTCATCTGCGCGCTAACAAAGGCAAAGCCCGGTGCCGCGGGCACGGGGTCTTCGTGCACCCAGTCGAAAAACAAACCTTGGAATGACACGCTCAGCATCAAAGCGATTGCCAAACCCTCCAATGCGCGGAGAAGCAGAGTGTGCCACCAGCGGAAGATGAATCCCGTCTTCTTGATCCACAAGTCCAGCTTGACGAAAACGACAGCTCCCAACGACCCCGCCATGAACGTGTGAAGGTGGGGTGTGAGAGGCATGTGGCTGTTCCGGTACACGTAAAAACCTTCGTATACGATCCACACAGCCAAAGGCACCGCTCCAATCCCCCAATATCGCCGCAATCTCAGCGTAACCATCACGAACGCTGGAATGATAAAGTAGTATCCGATCTCCAGTGGTAGTGTCCAAAATACATGCGGACGGAAACCGGTGTAGAACGCAAGCACCTTGCTCAGTTCAAAGTCTTCGGGCTTCTTTAAGCGAAAGTATCGGTGCTGGTTTTCAAACGACATGCAAGAAAGCACGGTCGCCGTCACTGCAAATAGCGGGTACACTCGGAAGAATCGCTTCTGGAAGTAGTCGACTAAGGCGATCGCCCACGACCGAAGGCTCGCCTGTTGCGCCAGTAACTTCATGCATTTCTTCATGAACAGCCACGTCAGCAGGAACGACGACAAGACGAAAAATGCATCGACGGCTATTGACCCGAGGTGGAGGCCTTGCGTCGGGTACTCGTGCGAGTGCTGAACGACGACCAGAATCGCTGCAAGACCGCGAATTCCGTCGAGGAACAGAACCTTGGGCGGTGCGGCGTTCGTCGGTGCTGGCTTAGGTTCGGGGACCTTGTCGATGCTGGCGTCGGCGGGTCCGACAAATACCTGGTCGTCCGAGTCGGCAGTGGACGACGTCGTTTCTCCGTCCGAAACTTCGATGACACTCAAATGGGTATCCGAGTCTTGACGCTGCAAGTGCAGGTCCTCCGTACTCGTTTTGGTATTATTCCCTGTGCTCTCCAGCATGTTGCTCTGCGTTCCGGCCTGGCGATTTGAGAACTGAGTGGCCACCGAGAGCTCTACACTAGCGGTTGTGCAACCCAGACGCTCACGACGAGGGAACGAACCTTTGTGGCTTTTGCGCTGTATCCTTAGTAACCGCTGGGGACAGTATGCCTGATCGCTGAAGATCAACTCGATCATCGAGCTCCATCGAAGTGTGCACAGCTGGGATTGACTAAGACGATGTGGATGTTTTCGCCGAGAAGCACGTGATTCGGAATCGCACAGCAAACAGTTGACAAGAGACACCGCAGGATCGAGAACATGAGCTGGGCAAACACTGGCAGCCAGCACGAAGAAAACTTGCGGGCTACCTAGGATAGTAGGTAGGCCAGGTAGCCTACCTGGTAGGTAACCTACCGGCGTTTCCTCCTTGCGCATGGGTTCCTCGACTTATTTTAGTATTAGAATTCTCTTTACAGTTTCGACCTTGCTGTCAGATCGGAAAGCAACATGTGCCACGAACTGTGCGCACACTTCGTCCTTTTCGTTTTATTTTATTTTATGCCCTGGGACATTCGTCCTTTTCAAGTGCGGCAACAGTACTATTGTATCATGATCTCCTCATGTATTAATTAATACATGTATTCACATGTCAGTCTGGACCAGCTCATACAGTACCTAGGAGCAGCGAAATAGCTACATTTGTGTAACGCTACACTACCAAAATCGGGGGATACTGTACAGTACCGGTACAGAACATTTCTTGAGACTTCAGAGATGGAGTACGTCAAGAGCGTGCGCAGCGCCTTGCGGCCCCGCACGTTGTTCGCGTCCGCGTGCCCCGTGCTCATTACCATGAGTCTCCTGTACAAGTTGCACGGCGTGTCTCTCCTGCAGCTGGACGCGCTGGCCGCTTTGGGCTGCGCCGTGCTGACCCAGCTGCTGGGCAACTTCAGCGCTGTCTACAGCAACTTCCAGCGCACACTGCAGCCCAAACAGCCGGGAGCCGCCGACGGCAAGATCATCCTCAAGTAATTTTCATGTCACCTCAACTTATTCCATATTACCTCAAATTATTTCCCACTAACGTTAACATTTAAATTGACTGTATTTTGTTATTTTTATTGTATAACAGTTTGCTGTCGTTGACGCAAGTTCGACGCTGGTCGTTCCTGCTTTACGGCATTCAGCTGGCATTGCTGGCTGCGACTCATGTCATTTGTGACAAAAGTGTTGAAGTTACAGGCGGGATGGCGCTGCTAGCCACGTTGGCCCTGATCTACTGTCGCCGTGGGGAGGAGCCACTGCCCATGGTTGGGCTTCGGGAAGTTGTGGTGGCGTGGGCTGTTGGACCCGTGGCTATGCTCAGTACCTCAGTTTATCTTATTGGGGAGGTGCCGTGGGCCGTGGTGCTGTACGCGTACTTGGTGATGCTCTTTGCGTGGGCTTTCCTGGTCCTCGAGAGTGCCCGAGACGCGCCATTTGCTCGACGTATGGGGCGATCCGATACGTCGTTGGCGCTTCGACTGGGCTTCCAGTGGAGTTTTCAGGGGTTCTTGCTGCTGATGGTGTCGTTCTACGGTATGCTCCTCGTGTTGGGCATTGCGATGGGTCATCTGGGAAACTTTTTGCTGGTGGTCACTATCGCCAAGCTCAAGGATATCAGCGAGGACTTCAGAGTGGAGAAACTCAACCATTTGCCCGATAAATTCGCTAGATTTGCTTCATTCCTGGGAGTCGGCCTCATCATTTCGATTCTTGCGGGATTATCATAGAATATGACTCGCTAAGCAAACCTACCCAAGACGCTTGTGGGGTTTCTCTCTTAATGTTCTTGCTATGTCTTCTTCAGCTCTTGCAATTTTCCGCTGCGAACCACCTTCAGTCTTCGGGTACTAAATTCTGCACGCTCAATAAAAACGGATGAGCTTCCAAGCACGGGATTCACTGTTATGTTATGATACCTGCAGCGCGCACTTACAGGGTCCGTTTGGTGGGCTTGGATCAGGTTTTCAACTTGCTTGGACAGTTGAATCTGGCCCTCGAGGCTTTCTCGCAGCTCCGCATTCTGCTTCTCAGCCTTACGGCGCGCGTGGAACTGCTGCATTGCAATGTTGCGCCACACCGCGGCGTCACCCGAGATACCGTTCGTCAGCTCAAGTCCGTTCATGGGCCTGCTGTCCTTCTCATGGTCCTCGATGTACTCCATGAGTCGAGGAGAGCGCGGACTTCGTAGCGTCTCGAGATGATTCTCCATCTTCTGCACCACTGAACGCAGCTGGATCAATTGCTCGCGCATACGCGTACGGCCCCCTCTGCTTTTGCGAATTCGTGGAGTCTTCTCCGTGCTCACAACAGTGGTGTATATGCGCAATGGGGCACGCGCATCACTTCTGCCATCAAATTCTTGCTGGTTGTTGCCGTACTGACGAGCAGTTGCTGCCTTCTCTTCTTCTTCATGTCCTTGCGGCTTCGACTCGCCGGACTTCGAGTTGTTGACTTGTTCTCCGTGTTCAGGATACGCTGCGTGGACAGCTTGAACCGCAGCCTTGAGTAAGTCGTCGGCAGCAGTCGCGTCTTGTTCAATTGATGCTTCTGGGACGGTTACAGTATGCTCCGAGGCTGAGGCTCCAAGGCGCTCGATGTCGACGCTGTCGAGGATCGCGAGAGCTTCCTCCATCAGCTCTTCGTCGTCGACCATACTGAGGGATGGCAACTCCATTGTTGCAGAAAACTTGCTCTTCACGTAGGAAATTGAAGACTGAGGGTGGCCGTCGCGTTCATTAGAGCTCACTGAGCATTTTGATCAGCGGGGTTTAACGCTATCGAGTCATACCTACTCTCGAATGTCTCGAGCTTGCTGGAGAAATGGTCATGCATACATTCCACCGAGCACGACGGGTGTCTCCTCAATGAAAAAATCTACCCTGTTGTGACAACTTGTGATTACATGAGCGCCTACCGAGTAATCAGAGTGGTGACTAATCAGAGTACTGTAGTGTCACTGACACGTTTTCGTTTACGTTGATGGATTACTATCGAGTCCAACGTACTGGGTAGGCTTCGGTTTTGTCAGTGCTCGTAGGATCTCCAGCTCTGGTTTAACATCCTTGGCAGCTTACCACCGTTGAGATGTATGGAGTATCGATATTTTATCTTCTTGGATTGCTACTCTACTACTACAATACTAGTAGTACTACAGTAGAACTATAGCTGCCACCTGCGGTAGTCCAGCATCAAAGCGGTTCAGGATCCGGAAAACTTTTGCTATAATTACGTCGAGATCGACAGAGGCGAAGTTCGATGAATCCATTGCGGATGTATCTCCATAAAACCAGGATCGTCACTCCTTCGACATCATCCTCTAATTTCAAGTTCTTCATCCGAATTACAACTCCAAGTAGTGAGCTCTGAGGAGACCAAGACTGTTGCGACAGCCCCAACTTCCGGTCGTCGAAGTATGGAAAACGGTTAAACTACATCACATTCTCATTTCAGCAATGGTACCACAAAGGGGCTTGTAGATACAAATCTTCTGAAGCGCGTTATCCAGTAGGCGATCCACTAACTGGAGACCCCCCGACTGGTGAAGAGCTTGCTCCTGCATGTGTATTTTTCCGAAGCAAGCGGAAGAACGCGCGTGCCACTGTAAATGGAACGCGGGCTACCGGAGATGACGCTGGCGATGACGAGACCGTCGGTGGAGAAGGAAGCGTGTTCTTCGGCGGTGTGGTATCGCTGGCACCGCTAGCTTTTCGCATTGAGAAACCGTGGAATGCGCCACTAAAACTCGCTGCTTTGGACGCGGATGTAGGCGGTTGAGGCACCTCATCGTCATCCTGCACAGACGCAGCCACCTCGCTAATGCGGTTGATGAGCCACGAGTGCCATGATAAGAAAGGGACTTCCTTCGCAATTATCTCGCGGTACCACATATCGATCGTGAGCCGACTGGAAGAATTGAAGCAGCGTTCGTGCAAATTGTTTTCGTTGATGATGCTGAGCGCTGTCAGGTGGAAGTAGTGATGAAGCTTCTTGTGAGTTTCCATCTCAGATTCTGATACCTGTACGCGTGTTCCGTCTTCGGCAACTGTGGTCGTCGGGAAGGGTGAATACGGAGTCGCAGTTGCAACCAAGAATGACCGTCTCCGTTTGATTCTCAAAGGCGACGGCATGGCAGGGTTTTCTGCTTCGTTCCCAGATCCATTGGCGTTTGTGTCAATGTTCTTCACCTTTGGCTTTTCAGATACGACAACCGTTTGTAACTCACTTTCATCGACGATCTCGTCGTCCTCGTCGCTTTCTTCGTCGTCACAGTCAACGATGGCCTGCGAGAAGTACGAAACATGTTCCAGCAACTCTAGCTCGCGCTGGAGCCGTTTGCACCGCGACTCCGACGAAAGGAGCTCTTCGCTGAGCTCATTGCTGTGCACTTGTGCATCATCCCCGGCCTCCTCTGCTATCCGTAGCTGTTTCTTCAGCGCTCGCACATCGTCCTCGTGCTTTTGCACAGCTTTGCGCAACTGATCCTTTTCATTCTTGAGCTCGTTCATGGCGCGCTGAGTCGCAGCGCGTTCTTCCTCCATTTTTTTCCTATACGAAACTTCACTCTGTGCAGCCAAAACTTCGCACTCAAGCGCTTCCTGCTGTTGCTGCTCCGCCACCTCCTTCCACTGCCTCAACGACGTCAGTTCCGCCTCATTCGAGCGCTCAGTAGCTTGAAGTTCATGCAATTCAGTCTGAAGCTGCGCAATCGTGTCCAAGTGATGCGAATACCTTACTGTGGCAGTAGCAGTAGCAGAAGCATCAGCAGCAACTGTATCCGGTGCTCGACACTCGCAACGGTCAACGAACTGCTCGAACTCCTCTGCCAGATCCGATTTCTCTTCCTCGACACGTGCAAACTTGCGCTTCCACTGCGCCACCTCCTGCAATGCGTGCTCAGAGCGTCGCTGCCACATGTCTCTCTCCACCGAGAGCTCCTCCGTCTCGGTCTCCAGCTGGATCTTCAGTGTGGCTACCCGCATCTGCAGCTCCTCATTGGCTTCCAGCAGCCCCAGTCCGTACTCGGCCGCCTGCCTTACCTCCTATCAACAATAATAACAATTCATTTAAAAAATGTCAGCAACAAGACAACAAAACCGTCTCCCTCCTCCTCCGTATCACTCCGTACTTGCTCGCGACGCTCCAGCAGCAGCTTGAGTTTGTCCAGACGACTCTTGTCATCCATCGGCGACACAGAGATGAGCCCGTCCTCGCTGTATATATATGAATAAATAATAAGAGTTAGTAAATTTAAACTGAGCAAAAGAAAATAATTAAAGCCTGATAACGGCTCCTTAGGACGGCGTAAAACCGCTGTAACTCGCACCCGACGTAGAGTTCCTCCTCCGTTTCTTCAGGGTTGGAAGACTGGCACTTCTCCTGGTTGGGGTGCGCGTCCATGTCCGGCGTGGCGGCGGCGGGGAGGCGCATGAAGACGAACGCGACGGGTGTCTCCAACGCTTGTTGGGATATTGACGAGTGCGAGGAAACTGACACGGACTTTTCGGCTATTTTGGGTCTGAGAGTCGGAGGAACCCAATCTAGTGCATTTTGGGTGGGGTGATACCCTCTGGTTTGGGAATATCGTGAATCCATGCGGACACTCTCTTCAGAGCGTGGCAATCCGTCGCTATAAGGGCTGGTAGGCAAGTATTGGCGAGACGGACAACTGGTAAAACCTTGAGCTGCACTGTACGGGTCTGCCTTCGATTTGTGACGGCCAGGTGGTGTGGAGGCAATCGGCTGGCAGAAAACGAATACATGTACAGTTGAGCGGTCAACAACGCCGGTTTGATATACTGTATCACACAGAGGGCATGGCAGCCTATGCCGGAGTTGCGCTGATGGATCTGTCTCGGTGCTATTAGCCTGGATGGACCCAGTACTGTGCTTGTTAGCTGCGAAGCGAAATACTACACTTTGGCTAAGAAGCATATAGACGACAGTCCCGAGCCTTGTCCCGCATGGCATAACGAAAAGCTATGCTGCCAACTTCAACTTGGCAATAATGAAAGAAGTCGACCATGCGCGTGCTTGATCAAGGACGGCGTCACGCTGATTAACGTTCTAAGCTGCTGTCACCGATAGAAGTGGCATAGTAGCCTATCAACTGGGAAGCTTGCAATGTGACTTCAATGATTGATTTTGCAGTGAAAAGCAGCTCACAAAAGCACAGGAACTGCATTTGCCCGAGCCAAACATCGACCGAGACAACCGCCAACGACATGTTGAAGTTCGTCTCTAACGACATTACGCGCCAATACAAACTCCCATATTGTCTTCAACGACACTGCCGCGCCATACAAACTCCCATACTTAGCCATACATGGACCCCCCCACGCCACTCATTCTGTCTGTCGACGTCGCCTTCGTCAGAAATTTTCCTCCCCCCAAACTCTAATTTTCCTCCATAAATCCTGAAATACAGAAAACACAACCCCGAAACCCTTTTCGACCAATCAAATCATCCCGGTTCAACAGGGACATTCACTCCTGCCTCCATAATAAAGCTCAGAGTGATCAAGAGAGAGAGAGAGAGCCTAACCCAAAGTGCGCGTGCGCGTGACAGATAGGCCCCGACGAACATGGTACGCTGCGCTCTCCTCGGACCCTCCGCATGCGCGTGAACCCAATCTGCATGACCCTCGGCCTCTTACCTTTGTAATGAACCACTTTTTGTCCCCGCAGTCCATGCGCAACGCCGCACTGGAGACCGTGGAGCTGTCGAGCTCCGGCTCCGAGAGCGACGTCACCGTTGGGGGCGCCACCGTCAAGCCCAGGCCCAAGCTGCGCACGCACCGCGACAAATCGCTAGAGGAGGCAACTGTGGACTCTCCCGAGGTCGCGCGGCCGGCCAAGCGGCGACGAGACGTGAGCAAGCCCGTCCAGGTATTTTTTCTTAGGATTTACTTATTTTTCTTCTTTTTTCTTAAGTGATGTTGTGATTATGTAATCATATTTTCTAATGATATAGTACTTTGAAGATGGCGGCGACGAAGAAGACGATGAAGAGGAGGCGGATGAAGACACGACGGAGGACTACGTCGAGTCGGTCGAGTCGGTGGAGACCCCCTCCGAGGAGGAGAAGATGCCCGAAGAAGATCTGAACAGACGTCGCAGTGGACGCAAGCGCAAGGCAGTGCAGACTGTCATCGACCTGTCGGAAGACGACTTCATGATCAGCAGCGACGAAGAGGAGGAGAAACCGAAGCCCAAACCCAAGAAGAAGGCGCCGGCTAAGGGCAAGGCGAAGGGCAAAGGAAAGCGCAAACGCTCGACGTCGGAGTCCAGTGAAAACGTGTCGGGCGAGGACAGCGAGGTGGAGGTGGTGGAGACAAGAGCGAAGCCCGAGTCGGATGGATTCATTATTGACAAGATTTTGGGTCGGGAGGTGCATACGCTCAAGGAGTGGAAGAAGATGTGCTGGAACAAGAACACACGCTTCCTGACGCATTGCTCCATTTTCCTGCCAAATGAAGAAGAGGAAACACAGAAAGACGAACTGGAACAGAAAGAGAAGGAGGAGGATGAAAAGCCCACTCTGGCAGCGCCCGAAGCACCCGAAGCACCATCAACCCCGAAAGCTAGCATCGAGGACGATGAAGTAGAAGATGCTGGAGAGGAGCGCTTTTTGATCAAGTGGAAGACCCTTTCTTATTTGCATACGAGTTGGCAAACCGAAGATGAGTTGCTGGACACGGACAAGAACGCGAAGGGCAAGATCCAGCGCTTCCGCGAGAAGGAACACCGAGCCCTTTACTCGCAGGAAGTGCAAGGAGACGAGTACTTTAACCCGGAGTTCAGAAGTGTCGATCGAATTCTTGAAATTAGGGACCGACCGCTGGACGACTTCGCTCCGGATGATGCGGTAGATGGCGAGCAGAAGTTCCAGTTTTTCTTGGTGAAGTGGAAAGCCCTTTCGTACGATGAAGTCACATGGGAGCGGGAGGACGATGTGGGCGACGACGCGGCTGTTCAGCAGTACAACGATCGAATTGTCCGAGCTGCAAAACGCTTTAAGAAGATTGCCCTCGCGAAACATATATCGAACAGCAAACGCAAGAATTTCAGGGGTTATACAGCCGAAGCGCGACCACCCTGCAGGAAAGAGCAGACCTTCCAGCTACGTGACTACCAGCTTACTGGCGTAAACTGGATGTTGTTCAACTGGTACCAGAAACGCAACTCTATGCTTGCTGACGAAATGGGTCTCGGCAAAACCGTGCAGACTGTGATGTACGTAAACCACCTCGCGGTTGTAGAACGTACGCCAAACCCGTTCATTATCGTGGCGCCACTGTCTACGCTGGGTCACTGGCAACGTGAGTTTGACAGCTGGACCAATCTCAATGCCGTGGTTTACCATGGCTCAGCTACTGCGCGAGAAATTTTACAAAATTATGAATTTTTCCTAACGGAGGATGAATTACTGCGCGCCGATGAGCTGTCTGGCAAGAAGACCGACGGCAAAAAAGCTTCCCCGCGACCGAAGCGAAATTGCTATCGGTTTGATGTGTTGATCACGACGTATGAAATGGCATCTGCCACGGATCTCTATAAGCTTGCACAAATTAATTGGCAGTTGATGGTCGTGGATGAAGCTCACCGTCTGAAGAACCGGAATTCGAAGCTGTCCAATCTCCTTCATACAAGATTTACGTACGAAAATATGCTGCTGCTCACGGGTACGCCGCTTCAAAACAATGTTGAAGAGTTGTGGGTGCTCTTGAACTTTCTCGACGACAAAAAGTTTAACTCGAAGGAGGTCTTCCTCGAGAGCTTTGGGGAGCTAACGGATTCAGCACAGGTTGAGCGTTTGCACTCAGAGCTAAAGCCGTACTTACTCCGAAGAATGAAGGAGGATGTGGAGAAGTCGCTTGCCCCAAAAGAAGAGACCATTATTGAGGTGGAGCTTACGGTGCTACAGAAGCAGTATTACCGCGCTATCTACGAGAAGAACACGGAATTTCTTTCGAGAGGCGGCAGGAAGGGAGACACCCCTAGCTTGATGAATGTTCTAATGGAGCTTCGCAAGTGCTGTAACCACCCCTTCCTTGTTAAAGGTGTGGAGGAGCGCGAGGTAAAGCGGTTGGCTAAGCAAGCCTCTGTTTCTAAAGAAGAGATTCAACGACAAATTCGTGAGAGCCTTGTGGACACGTCTGGCAAGTTGGTTCTGCTAGACAAGCTTCTGCCGCGCTTAAAAGAAACGGGTCACCGCGTGCTGATTTTCTCGCAGTTCAAGATTATGCTGGACATTATTCAGGACTACTTGGCGCTGCGTCGGTACAATTGTGAGCGTATCGACGGCAACATTACGGGCAATGAGAGACAGTCGGCGATTGATCGGTTCTGCCGAAAAGACAGCAACTCGTTTATTATGCTACTGAGCACCCGTGCCGGTGGTGTGGGTATTAACCTGACAGCGGCAGACACGGTAATTATCTACGACAGCGACTGGAATCCGCAAAACGACCTTCAAGCGCAAGCTCGCTGTCATCGCATTGGCCAAAAGAAAAGTGTGAAGATATATCGCCTGCTCACGTCGAAAACATACGAGTTGCACATGTTTCACAAGGCATCGTTGAAGCTGGGATTAGACCAAGCTGTGCTGGGAGGGATTAAAAATGACGACCCTGTTTCCAAACTTAAGGGATCAGCAAAAACGAGCAAGCCGAACGATCGAATGTCAAAGGAGGAAATCGAGAACTTGCTGAAGCATGGAGCTTACGAAATGTTTAAGGAGCAGGAAAGTGAAGCTGAAGCTGCAAGTAAAAAGTTTGGAGAAGAAAGCATTGACCAAATTCTTAGCCGAAGTACCACGATCGTGCACGATCCCACACGTGACGCTGATGAAAACCAGAAGAAGAATGCGATGTCGTCATTTTCGAAGGCCACTTTCGTGAGCTCAACTAACCCAGACGAGGAGGTAGATGTCGATGACCCCAACTTCTGGACCAAGGTGATCGGTCTAAATGGAGTGGAGGAACAAAAGAAAGTGGAACCTTCACCGCTGCAAAAGAGGCGTTGTCGCCGAAAAGTTAAATCTTATTTGATTGATGATGACAAAGCCTTCAATATGGACGACAGCGGAGATGAAACGTCTTCGTCACGCAAGAAGAAATCCCGAGAGTTAGGCGCACAGAAGGATGAGGAATTTGTAATCTCTGACGACGACGAGGAGGACGACGAGGACGACTCGAGCGATGTTCCTCTGGCAAAAGATGACTTAATGGGAAAGAGCGGCAGTGGAAAGCGTAAGCGCGCGCACGCACCACCGGCGCTACCCATCTTCTATCAGACAGAACGAATCACGGAACTTCTGACAACCTTTGGATACGGTCGATGGGATGACATTAAGCGTTCTTCGACACCGTTGCACGTGTATCCGGATAAGGAGCTGATCAGGTTTGCTCAAGAGTACCTGGCCAGCTTAGTACGAGTAACAACAGCGATGACAGCGTTTCAACGTATCGGGCTGGATCTTGACCCCAGCAGAGTGTACATCGTCTCAACGGCGACGCCCCCACCGCGCATGGGAAATGCTTCTCCTATTGAGAGGTATGCTAACGAGCTGAACGCTACATGTCGTCGATTCCATTTCCTTCCGGCCATGCTACAGGATATGAAGGTGTCAAATCTGCTTGCTGTCGCGGTTCCACCCCGGATGTGGATTACAGACTTTAAAAGTCGAGCAGCGCGTGGCTGTCGCACGAAGCTACAACAGATTGACACGATGTACAATTTGACTAAATTTGTACAAACAAGATTTGTGCCTAAGGCACCGCTTGTGGAGTTACTGAAAGAGCTGCAAAACGTTGGAGATGAAGCCGAGGTTCATAAATTGATCGAATCGGGTACGCTACCTGTGCCTCCGACTGTAGCTGTTCCAGGTGATGTGGCTGTAAAAAAGGACAACGCGATTTTGGTCGAGGGAAAAACCAACGAGGTCATTTCTGAGCCTTCCGCTGTGAAGGCTCCCATCATACTGGAAAGCGTTGCTGCAAGTAATAGCAAGGGAGGAGACGCTGTCACTGTTCATAACCCATCGTCGGAAGTAGAGAAGCAAGACACGCCGCCTACTTCTTCTGCGGTTGTTCCGCAGAGTAAGGCAAACGATGAGCTTACATCAGCTGCTCCTGCACAGTCCGCTGGTCCAGAATTTTTGGAGGGAGCAGAGAAAAAGGAAACTACGACGGAGTATGCACCTGTGAGCACACCTACTGCCGAATCATCCACCTCAGATGCCCCGGACAGTACGAAAAATGTCGCCTCAGAATCTAATCACAACGAAGAAGCTAAGGACACCTCCAGATCAAATGACGGGGCAGATGCAACCAAAAGCGCCATCGTAGCGGGAAGTGCTGAAAACCCTGACGCAGAGGATGAAACGGGATCGCCAGCTCTTCCTAGTACCCATCCTTCTGCTGATGCAAAAGGGCCCCCCGTCCAAGTTGCTGCGCCAGAAGAGCAATTAAAGAAAGAACCAGCAAAGTTGAAGGCCGAGCATAAGCTGGCTATGCGGATTTTGCAGGCGCTTCCACCCGTGACCTCTCCAGAGGCGGTGGCACCTTGGTGGATTTCTCGTGTGGATGATGTTTTGCTCATGATGTATGTGTGTAGCGACGGATGGATAAAGGGGCGCACCTTACCTATCCGGTTGGTAGATTCGTCGTCGCTCTTTGGAGATCGTGCAAAGCGATACCCGATATCAGAGTGGCCCAGTCTTGCAGGGCTGCATAGACGCGTCAAAGTGCTGCTCCATGTGTGGACTGCAGTTAAAAAGACGAAGCCAATTGCACCGCCTCCTTCGGCATCGGTACTCACACCCTTAGGCGTAACTTCAGCAAAGCAGCAGCGGCAGCTCCAGCGCCAGCACGAGCTGTTGCAGCAACAACTACGCCGACAGCAGCAGGAACAAGAACGTGCACAGCAAACACGTCACTACTCTAGTGCGTCATTTCATGGTTCCCGCCACAATCAGTTTGCCAAGTTGGTTTTTTCATACGGCATCCCGGATGTGAGTACGTGCCGTGATGACCGTGAACGCAACGAAAAGTGGCGATACTTTTTGCAGGATAGTCAGCTCGGCATCGGACACTACCCGCTAGAAGAGCTTCTAGCAGAAGCATTGGATTTGGAGCGTGTGTGCCGTCAGCGTTTGCAGAGTGATATCGATGGGAGGATGGCTGAGCCCAGCGACGAGAGCTCGATTCTGGGCGGTAAACGTGGATTTTGGCTGCTGACTACGACGCAGTGTCGACGCTTGTTGCATCGCGTGGATCTCTTCCGGCTGCTTCGCACACAAATCCTTGTATTGCCACCGGCGCAGCTGGTGGAATTAGTGAGTCGGGTTGTTCGAGCTCAGTCGGCTTCTACAGACTACCCTGTGTGGTGGAGCTGCCCACGACACGATATTCTGTTGCTTCAAGGTGTGGAGTGCTATGGACTTGATGAACACCTGGCATCCGTGTGGAAACTGCCCCTGTTCAACTCGGCGAACACAACGAGCGCTTTTCCCAGCTCAAGCTGGGTGGAAAACTATGTGACCGCCCTCTCGTTTGCCTGCCGCAACCTTGTCGTCAAGGCACGCACGTATCGAAGCCCCAGTGATGGATATGGTGATGTTACCAGTGGTGAAGCTACTGAGACCCCTGCTGCGCCAGACAGGCATTCTTCGCGAAAGGAGCCGACCCAGGAGGTGGAGACTAGACGTCGCATTCGGGACATTCGCGGGATGCGGGAAGAAGATCCGTACTTTGTTCCGACGGTGCGTTTGCGCCAACTAATTGAGAGCAACGCAGCAAGAGATAAGGTGCGTCCCGGCGAGTCCCTCGCCGATAACGCTGTGAAGGTGGAGTCGATGGACAAACAGAAGAAGATAAGGACGGCGACGGAGGAGACAGCGCTGATGCAGAAGGAAGATCCCAAAGAACCTGCGGATAAGCAGCTGAAACACGACGAGGGTGATGCGGTGGAAAAGCGGCCTTCTACTGTAAGCGATGTCACTGCTGATCTCGACGAAGAGAAACGTGCTCCTCCGGACGATGATGTGATTCATCTTGAAAGTGACGATGATGACGAAGATGAAGAAGAAAAGGAAGAGGAAGTCGATAATGTTGCACGCTCTTCATCTCGCGTGAATGGCATGGCCCGTCGTCGCCGTCCGGCTGCTACTGGTGCAAAAACCAAGAGAACGCGATCGACACTACGTGAAGACAAGGAGCTTAAAGGTGCTACTGCCGCCGCCGCTGTAGCAGCTAAGACTGAAGAGCAGCAGTCCGCTGTGCGCCCGTGGGACGTGATCGTGATTGACTCCTCGGATGAAGACGACTCCGATTAGAATTAGCTAGCGAATTCAGTGTGTAGATGGACGAGCACCTCCCGAGAAGCGATGTATGAATGAAAGCTGATGGTGGCATGGAATTTGCATGTTGTGTGTGCGGTACTTACAAGTTGTAAGTTACAACCTGACTAAGGTAGACCAAGGTAAGCCAGATGTGGTGATGATGATTGGGTGAAGAGGAGCAGCTCTGCGTGGAAAACCCAACGCAAAGATACCTCAATCTGAGCTCTCATGCAACTTCCCCCTTGTTTAAAACTCGTACTCGTTCGGGTCGGGCAGGATGCTGCTGCGCCGCATGTTCTCCACGTAGTCACTTCAACTTTGGCGAGCCCCGTTTGCGTGACCAGCGCCTGGCACACCACGCTAATGGAAGACCGAAGCTGGCCTATTAGCTTCAAATCATTTCTGCTTTCAAGACTCTTCAAGAGTTGAATCAAGAGCCTGAAAACATATACCCAGGGTCACGTCGACATTCGATAGTGCTACTGCGTCTGCATTTCACTTCGCGCGCAAGGGGCGCAGCCTGGTATTACGTGCACTCGAACAGCGCCAAGGCTTCAACCCACGAGCCTCCATGAACGCTAGACTAGGTAGCGTCGCTTGTGTATTTTTGGATTTGCTGCATCGTGTGTCGGTCGGAATGGATCCAGCGATCGTCAGTACCGTCAGCGACGATGAACTTTTGCGAGAGGCTCTTGCAGTGCTGGACAACAGCTTTGATTTTGGGGATTTGGATATGCTCACCCCCTTTATTGTCGAAGACGCAAGTGATTCTGTCGACGACCTGCTCAAAGCTGTCATGGATGTTGCTCGACAAGATGCTACCCCGTCAAGTATCCTCGAAGATCCCGTGTCGACGACGGCTATCCAAGGACAAGAAACAAGATCCGGCACACGACACCAGTCCAGAGACCTGCCAAGTGGCAGTTCACCCCACATTGAAGACGCCGTGGAGAAGTTAACCCCAGCAGGCCGAGGCCATGGTCAAGGGCGTGTTCGGCTGCGCGAGCAACTGATTCAGCTCCGTTCAGTGGTGCGACAGCTGGAAACGCATCTAGAAACGTTGAGGAGTCCAACCTCGTCTCGCTTCGACACTTGCGCAGATCCGGGACAAAGTGACACAGGACTCGTCATAGCAGACGAGAGTGACTGCAATCAAACGCATTCGCTTGATTCTGCCGGTGATGGTGAAAGCCGAACAACAGCGTGGCGCGACATTGCCATGCAGCAGTTTTACGGCCGTCGCAAGGCCGAACAGCAAAACACCCAACTACGAGAAAACCTGACGACCCAGATTCGACTATCGAAACAGTTGAATACTCTGTTGCAATCGAAGCAACCGCGCTCGGTAAGCAATTTGCTACGGTTATGATTTGGTACTAAGTAACTAACTTGATGCTTCCCAGGGGTTTTCGCACGGCGACTTGTGAGTGCATGTCCCCACAAGAACGAAACCTCAAAATGACATCCAACCTGGTTGCTTTTACTTTGATACTGATGCGAGATCACAGTTCGTCAGTGTGAGCGTAATATACTTGATGCCAACGTAATATGTCGGTAAGCTTGAACGATTCAGTAGCAAAACAAAAAAATGAGCGCGCTTCCTCGTGGCACGCTAAACTCGAGCTGTCGAAGTGATGAAGCAGAAGGAATTCATCACCCCCATGATTACGAACAAGTCCGAAGAAACCCCGTATCTGCTCACCGACAACTCAGACACTTCGTTACTGAAGAAAGCGATCGTCAGCAAACGCGATTCGTCGATGAATACCTACTGTAGGTCAAACTAAGGAACAAAGTTACGCAAGTTTGCATCTTAGATCGCGGCGAAGTCGTCTCCTTAATGACGCCGTCACAAATTCCCGCTTCAGACTTTGCTGTTTCGTAAAGTGCATCCTCGTCGATACAGTCGAGTCAATAACTTCATTTCTGCTTCGCTGATGAATTCACAAGTAGTCGAGGCATCTCCGAGCCCACTTTTCGATTTTCTGCGTCAAGAGCAAGAGAACGTCAGTACTTCTATAAGCATGGAGTTGTCATCCGTTGAGGAAGCCCTGATGGAGGAAGCCTTATCGATCCTCGACAGCGTCGACATCGAGCGTCTCGGAGCCCCAGCTCCAGAGTCTGCACCAAGTGAGACTGCTGCTGAGGACTTGCTTAGGACCGCGATTGAAGCTGTTGACGCAGCGTATCCTCAACACGGGAAACAACTTAGCAACTCAAAGTCCAACGAGTTGGAGCCGCAGGGACGTGGACAAGAAGAGAAGACAGCAAAAGCTGGTCGGTACGGCAACTATCAGCACGAACCTTTTGGCAGCAGCGATCATCCAGTACGGACTGCGAGGAAAAAGACCCCGCCAAGGCGTCGCATGCGTGAGCAGCTGATTCAGCTGCGCTCAGTGGCGCAAAAGATGGAGAATCATCTTGAGACGCTACAAAGCCCGCGCTCTCCTCGATTTTGCACTCGTGCAGAATATATGGAAGAGCGGGAGGCTGCGAAGGAGCTTCTGTCAGATGAGAGCAGCAGCCGTCGAGATGAATTAGAACCAACAATTGAAGCAACCGCATGGCGCAGCATTGCAATGCAGCAGTTGCATGCACGCCGAAATGCTGAGAAGCAGAATGCGGAGCTGCGAGAAAGCCTCGAGACTCAGATTCTGCTGTCCAAGCAAGTAGAGAACCTATTGCAAGCGCATCAAACGGATCCCGTACGTGTTGTGAATCACAACTTGTGATTTAACTCAGACGCGCGCTTGAAACATGAGATAAACTTTTCTTACGCGTTGTTCAGAATTTGGAGACGAAAGAATTTACATTAGAACCACTATGTAGTATTGTGCTTTGCAGCCAATTTGCCGCACTACTTACAGAGGTCGACAGCATCGAGGACGCTTTTTTGACCCCACTATTTTAACACATGGATCGCTTCCTTTTTGTCTCTTGGGTTTTTTTCTGGTGCTTAGATTGATTTTTATCGAGCGGTTATCGAGAAAATGCGTTGAACACATCCGCAATTTAAGCTTTTTTCTTGTATGCAAAGTCAAAACCCTCTGTAATCACATAAATTGTATCAATATTATATAGAGGGTATTACTGAGTGAGGTTGAAATACTGATCTCTCATTGGCTTAGAAGGCCATCGGGGTAGGTGAAAACTTATTTTTGGGATTAATACCGCTAGGTTTTAGCACTGTTTCCTGTGCTTTTGTGGATACCATACAGGGGGCAAATCAAAGCCCTTCCGAAAGTTTGACCAAAAACGGGCAGAAAATAAAAAGTTACGACTAAAAGCGTCCTCAACGCTGTCGACCTCTGTTAGCACACTATTTCGTACACATGGTTTCCTCTAAATCAGGCCCGATTGAATATAAATCTTGGGGCGAAGAAAATCTGTGCCCGAGTGGCTGTGGCCCGTGGCCAACTACAGGCTCAAGTCATCGCCGAGCTCACGCACCACCACCCCCGCTTCCTGCTGGCTGGCGTGCTGCAGGGCGGCAGTGCAGGTTTTCGAGTAGGCCATGATGCAGAAGTTAAGTTGAGAATGGCACACTGGAAAAGTGCCAAAGAAGACCTAAGTCGGATTCGTTGGCCATGGGCCACCGACCATACTAGATTTTACTATTGCACCTCCTGCACTAACTAGCCCATCGATTATGGCAATTCGTGCTCAAGCACGATTTAAGACGCTAACAACTCGTACGAGATACAACCGAAAGTGACAAAAAGTGTGCAAAGCACAATACATGTACTTCTAATTACCAAGCTGTATGTGCAACTCGTCCCAATTCCAGCGCTGGCATATGAACTGTGCAAACCTTTTGAGATTTTTTTCGTTTACACAAGACACATGTGTACACGAAAAAATCTTGCTTGCGACAAGCAATAAGGTCTTATTAGCGCGTTTTGTTGCAGAATACTCTTCCCTGATGTGCTTCGGCGCGGACGGCGTGCAGACGCCTGCAGCAATGGTTGCTATAGTTTTTTTCGTATTACCAAACGAAGCTGGGAAGAAAATAGCCGAGGCGAATAGCGGTATCTTTCGTATCAGACTAACGGAGCGCTATGACCAAGTGGTTTGAATGATTTTTGGCGTTGGCGCTGAGCCTTGGGTCAATCGTGGTGGCAGGCTCCATTCTCTCAATCCACGCTCTTTTAGCTATGGGTAATATTCATACTGACACAACAGCCAGAGGCTCCTTAGTGAGAATATAAAGTTAATCCAAGATCCATTTTTAGCTTTGTCAAGCATCAGCAACCCCTTCTACTCTGATAATATGGACACATCACCGAAACACCTCGTCGACGCACTTCGATACAATCTTCCCTCTCTATCCCTATTCCCCGATCCATCGTCGAACAATCTCGATAAATCCTCATCTTTTGACGTCACTGCCCGTGCACTCAAACTTTCCCTCGTGCATCATGGCCGCCGAGCAAGCCAAGGACCGCGGCAACCACGCCTTCACCGCGGGGCTCTATGCCGACGCCGTCGCCTGCTTCTCTGAGGCGCTGGC